>CM059450.1:20275011-20411311 GCA_030390025.1 Squalus acanthias
AACTTTATATGGTGATGATTGTACAAACACTTTAGTACCAAACAACCCTCAAAAGTAATGAGTTCTTTTACTGATCAGTAGCTTAAAATTCATTTCTGTAATTATCCATGCAAGGTAACTCCCACTGGAGCCTAATCTAATGCGCACTTACTCAGCAGTAAAAAGGCAGGGCCATTGTTCTTGTTTTTAATAGGGGAGTTATCCCGAGTGTGTCTTGGCCAATTTTTATCCCTCAACCAACATAACAAAAACAGATTATCTGGTCATTATCACATTGTTGTTTGTGGGACCTTGCTTGTGCGCAAATTGGCTGCCGCATTTCCCACATTACAACAGTGACTCCACTTCAAAAGTACTTCATTGCCGTAAAGTGCTTTTGAGACGTCCGGGTGTGGTACGTGAAAGACGCTATATAAATGCAAGGTCTTTCTTTTTAATCAAGACATTGGGATGAAATTTCCTCACTTTTTAGTATATTTCTAGTGCATTAATTGGGAAAGTATATTTTATGGCAGAAAAATCAGGCAGACTCCATTTTCCTCCAATTTTTCGCCATAAAATCACTCCACTGAGTTCCCTTGCATTTTTTGGCTGGTCCTGTGACCTACCGATCAAGTCATGAGTGCCCTCATTTACATATTATTATAATGATGTTGCAGCTCTAACAGTCGCAGTGCACTCAAGGTAACTTAGGGTAAGGGTATAAGCCACAGTAGCTGCCAGAATCAGGTGAGATGGGCAGAAGTAAGGGGTTTCTGAGCTGAAGAGTCTGGAGAGCTCTTAGTGATTTCTGCAGCTGAGAACATTGAAGTGATTGCTATTTCTACACTCTTCCCAACCTACACAAATTAGGATCATGGCATGTCAAAACACAGGGGTAGAATAACATTCTATTCTGATATTCCTTTATCTTGATCATTATTTGTTCCTTCAAACTATAGCATACTGTAATCTAGCAATTTATAAGGTGGTATGTCTATTGTGTTATAAATTTTGGACATAACACTTAAAAAAAACATAATAGGTAATTTGTGTATTACAGGATTTCATTAGGGTTTGCAGCACAGATAGCAAGTTTTTGCCTCAAAACTTCATCCTGAAAAAAAACATGGGTCGGGATTCATCGTTGACATGTTGTTAATACAACCGTGTTTTCAGAATCCTCAAGGGGAGGGGGAACAATCACAAGTCGTGGTACACATCGGTACCAACGACATAGGTAGGAGAAGGGACGGGGATTTAAAACAGGAATTTAGGGAGCTAGGTTGGAAGCTGAGAGCCAGTACAAACCATGTTGTAATTTCTGGTTTGTTGCCGGTGCCACGTGCTAGCGAGTTGAGGAACAGGGAGAGAGTGCAGATAAACACGTGGCTGCAGGGATGGTGTAGCGGGGAGGGTTTCAGTTATGTGGATAATTGGAGCACATTCTGGGGAAGGTGGGACCTGTACAAACAAGACGGTTTGCACCTGAACCAGAGGGGCACCAATATCCTGGGAGGGAAATTTGCTACGGCTCTTCGGGGGGGTTTAAACTAATTTGTCAGGGGGATGGGAAAAAGGGCTGTAGTCCAGGAGCCAGTGGTGAGTGTAGGGAGGTACTGAGGAGGGTATCAAGGTCGCAGGAATGTACCGGCAGACAGGAAGATGGCTTGAAGTGTGTCTACTTCAATGCAAGGAGCATCCGGAATAAGGTAGGAGAACTTGGAGCGTGGATTGGTACTTGGGACTACGATGTGGTGGCCATTACGGAGACATGGTTAGAACAGGGACAGGAATGGTTGTTGGAAGTTCCGGGGTATAGATGTTTCAGTAAGAGTAGGGAAGGAGGTAAGAAAGGTGGAGGAGTAGCATTGTTAATCAAGGATAGTTTAACAGCGGCAGAAAGGCAGTTCGAGGGGGATCTGCCGTCTGAGGTAATATGGGCTGAAGTTAGAAATAGGAAAGGAGCGGTCACGTTGTTAGGAGTTTTCTACAGGCCCCCAAATAGTAATAGAGATGTGGAGGAAGAAATTGCAAAGCAGATTATGAATAGGTGTGGAGGTCACAGAGTAGTTGTCATGGGTGACTTCAACTTTCCAAATATTGATTGGAACCTTTATAGGTCAAACAGTTCGGATGGGATAGTTTTTGCACAGTGTGTGCAGGAGGGTTTCCTGACACAATATGTGGATAGGCCGACAAGAGGTGGGGCCACATTGGATTTGGTACTGGGTAATGAACCGGGCCAAGTGTTTGATTTGTATGTGGGAGAGCACTTTGGAGATAGCGACCACAATTCGGTGACTTTCACTATTGCAATGGAGAGGGATAGGGCCATACGGCAGGGCAGGGTTTATAATTGGGGGAGGGGTAATTATGATGCGATTAGGCAAGAATTAGGGAGCATAAGATGGGAACAGAAACTATCAGGGAAAGGCACAAACGAAAAGTGGAGCTTTTTCATGGAGCAATTACTGCGTGTCCTTGATAGGTATGTCCCTGTCAGGCAGGGAGGAAATGGCCGAGTGAGAGAACCATGGTTCACAAAAGAGGTTGAATGTCTAGTCAAGAGGAAAAAGGAAGCGTATGTAAGGATGAGAAAACAAGGTTCAGTTGGGTCGATTGAGGGGTACAAGGTAGCAAGGAATGAGCTAAAAAAAAGAGCTTAGGAGAGCTAGGAGGGGGCATGAGAAGTCCTTGGCAGGTCGGATCAAGGAAAACCCCAAGGCTTTTTACTCTTATGTGAGAAATAAAAGAATGACCAGGGTGAGGGTAGGGCCGGTCAAGGACAGTAGTGGGAACTTGTGCATGGAGTCAGAAGAGATAGGAGAGGTGATGAATGAATACTTTTCGTCAGTGTTCACCGAGGAGAGGGCCATGTTTTTGAGGATGAGAGTGTGATAAAGGTGGATAGGCTGGAGGAGGTAGATGTTCTGAGGGAAGATGTTTTAGCAATTTTGAAGAACCTGAGGGTCGATAAGTCCCCTGGGCCAGATGGGATATATCCTAGGATTCTTTGGGAGGCAAGGGAGGAGATTGCAGAGCCTTTGGCTTTGATCTTTGGGTCCTCACTGTCCACGGGGATGGTGCCAGAGGACTGGAGAGTGGCGAATGTTGTTCCTCTCTTCAAGAAAGGAAATAGGAATGACCCTGGTAATTATAGGCCGGTTAGTCTTACTTCGGTGGTTGGTAAGATAATGGAAAAGGTCCTGAGGGATAGGATTTATGACCATTTGGAAAGAGGCAACTTAATCAGGGATAGTCAACACGGATTCGTGAAGGGCAAGTCTTGCCTAACATTTGATTGAATTCTTTGAGGAGGTAACTAAGTGTGTAGATGAAGGTAGAGCAGTTGATGTCGTATACATGGATTTTAGTAAGGCGTTTGATAAAGTTCCCCATGGTCGGCTCATGAAGAAAGTAAGGAGTTGTGGGATAGAGGGAAATTTGGCCGATTGGATAAGTAACTGGCTATCTCATAGAAGGCAGAGGGTGGTGGTGGATGGAAAATTTTCGGACTGGAGACCAGTTACCAGCGGTGTGCCACAGGGGTCGGTGCTGGGTCCTCTGCTGTTTGTGATTTTTATCAATGACTTGGAGGAGGGGACTGAAGGGTGGATCAGTAAATTTGCTGATGACACCAAGATTGGTGGAGCAGTGGATGAGGTGGAGGGCTGTTGTAGGCTGCAAAGAGACATTGATAGGATGCAGAGCTGGGCCGAAAAATGGCAGATGGAATTTAACCCTGATAAGTGCGAGGTGATTCATTTTGGTAGGGCAAATTTGAATAAGGATTACTGGGTCAACGGCAGGGTTCTGAGGAACGTGGAGGAACAGAGGGATCTGGGGGTTCATATCCACAGATCTCTGAAGGTTGCCACTCAAGTGGATAGAGCAGTAAAGAAGGCCTATAGTGTGTTAGCGTTTATTAACAAGGGGTTTGAGTTTAAGAACTGTGAGGTTATGCTATAACTGTACAGGACCTTGGTGAGACCACATTTGGAATATTGTGTGCAGTTCTGGTCACCTCACAATAGGAAGGACGTGGAAGCATTGGAAAGAGTGCAAAGGAGATTTACCAGGATGCTGCCTGGTTTGGGGGGGAGGTCTTATGAGGAAAGATTGAGGGAGTTGGGGCTTTTCTCTTTAGAGCGGAGGAGGATGAGAGGCGACTTAATAGAGGTTTATAAGATGATGAGGGGGATAGATAGAGTGGATGTTCAGAGACTATTTCCTCGGGTGGAGGTAGCTGTTACAAGGGGGCATAACTATAAGGTGCATGGGGGGAGATATAGAAGGGATGTCCGAGGTAGATTCTTTACTCAGAGAGTGGTTGGGGTGTGGAATGGACTGCCTGCTGTGATAGTGGAGTCGGACACTTTAGGAACTTTCAAGCGGTTATTGGATAAGCACATGGAGCACACCAGAATGATAGGGAGTGGGATAGCTTGATCTTGGTTTCGGACAATGCTCGGCACAACATCGAGGGCCGAAGGGCCTGTACTGTGCTGTACTGTTCTATGTTCTATGATTCGATGGGGTAGATGGTGAGGAAATCTTAAAATTAGAGCCAGGCCGTTCAGGGGTGATGTCAGGAAGCACTTCTTCACACAAAGGGTAGTGGAAATCAGGAACCAAGAGGCTGTGGATGCTGGGACAAGTGAAATTTTCAAGACTGAGATGGATAGATTTTTGTTCGATAAGGGTATATGGGGCAAAGACAGGCAAATGGAGTTGAGCTGCAGATCAGCCATGATACTGACTGAATGGCGGAACAGGTTCAAATAGCCTCCTCCTGTTCCTATGTTCCAGTAGAAATTTAGAGCATGAAGGAGGCCATTTGGCCCATCGTGTCCACCCCAGCTTTTTGCTGGAGCAATCCAAAACAAATCCCACCGTTCCAATCTCTCCCTGTAGCTCTGTATCTTCAGAGAACCGTAGAAATGGGGGAGGGAAATGGAGAGAGAAGGAAAAGACAGCAGAACGAAGGGAAGCAGATGAAAGAACCAGTTTGATTCCTTAGACATGAACATTATAAAATCTGAACTGAAATTACAGCCTTGGTCACTTTTTCAAGGTCTATTTTTGGACAAAAAAAGCAGCTGTTCGTCTCCATACCAAGAACAACACTCCCAAATCCCCACGGAAAAGCAGCAATGTCATTAGCTGGTGTTTCCAGCACCGACCCTTTCTCACAGACTTGCCCAAACTACCACTGCAATACCAGGTGGCTGCCAACTTACTTCAAACACTGCGGGCTGGATTTTCAATGACCCATGGAGTCGGGTTTGGAGGCGTGTGGGGGGTTAAAGTTGCAGGGTCGGGGGTCTCGACCCCATCCCGCCTCCAAGTGGCGGGAGAGGCCATTAAAGCCCTTAACAAGCCCTAAATTGGCTCTGTAATGCCATTTTGAAACGTTTTAGCTAGTTTAACCCTTTTCCGACGTGAAGTACGCCTGATGGGAAACACTCCAGTGAAACCTGGCGGGAGCACAAGTGGATAGCTGACTATCAGCTGCAGGTCCACTATTACAACGGAGATGTGATGAAGATAGTAGTAGTATTAAGTGTGAAAGTCGCCTCTGATGCTGCTGCTGCATTGAATGTCTTCAGAGACTGCCTGGCCTTTGCTGTGAGAGGACTTGGATGCAAAAAAAATTCTCTCTCTCTCTCTCTATTTTGCATCCAGGTCCACTCACAGCAAAAGCCAGGCAGGTCCTCTCTCACCAACATCCAGACAGTCTCTGAGACCAGGCAGTCAGCAATGATGACATCATCAGAGGCGACTTTCAGACTGAAACCACTAATTAGTTCATGGGTTCCCACATGCTGGAACTCAATTACCCAATTAAGTGAAAATTGCATCATTCATCCACATTAATCTGGAGTCGGGGGGGGGGAACACGAAATGCGGATGACACGACCCCAACCCGACCCCAAGACAAAATCCAGCCTGCAAATCCCAACAACTTTGCATGCAGACTGTCAAGGAAGGACTGCAGCTCCCAGCATCTTTTGCATGCAAGCAGGAAAGCAAGGACCACAATTCCCGGAATCTCTTTCCAGTGTGCAAGTACCCACTGGTGACAGGAAATTTGACTACCTTGACTACAAATGCCCAGCAAAAAGTCTGCTCAAGAACATACCAACACAGAATACAAAATATACACAGTCCACCATCTGTACCACAGAAATCCATAGGGCTCAATTTTCACCGGCCCATGGAGGCGGGTTTCGGAGGCGGGAGTGGTGTGAAAATAGCAGATTCGGGGGTCCCGAACCCATCCCGCCCCCAACCCGACTCCATGCCAGTTTCCCAGGAGGCGAGTACCCGACCTGTGCTGGGAGCCGCCTCCCCGAGGCGGGAAGGGGATTAGTGCCAATAAGCTGCCTGTTAACAGGTAGTTAACAGGCAGTTTTTTTGCCTAATCCCGATTTTTAGCCCTGAAGTGTGGGCTTCCCGACAGGTCCGAACCACGCCGATTTAGCGAGGCGGACCGTCGGTCTGGAGGGCTTGGAGGGGTCGAGATGACCGATGTGCAGGTGAGTGATTGGTGCATGAGTGCAGAGGTAAGTGTGTTTGGTGTGTGTAAAGTGTTTTAAGAACTTGTACTTACCTTAACTTTGCCCTGCAGGCTTCCTTAAGGTGTCGGGAGTCCCTCACATCCACGGCACAGAAAGCAGAATGGCCGCGGAGCTGTCAAAAGCTGCAGCCTCAGCTTTCTGTGCTGGATTGATTTCTAACTGAGTCTAAGTACAGGGACTCAAGTTAGAAATCATATTGTCAGTGTTTGACAGCTTCACAGAGCTGTCAAACGCTGAAATTTCATCTGTCAAAAGCTCTTGACAGATGAAATTTCAATGGCTGACGTCACCTGTATCCAAGGGACCCTTGATTGGCCTGCTAAGCCCGCTGGGCGGGCTAAACAAGGTCAATCAAGGGAAAATACAGTGGGTTGGCCACAAGTCGATGGAGGCGGGACTACAACCCAAAAAGTGGGAGTCCCGCCTCCATCACGTCCCCATTGACAAAATCGAGCCCATAATCTTAGGGCAGCGGTAAGATGGAATGGTGTCCGTGGAATATTCCAATGCTCTCCTGGCCTCCCACCTTGCACAATCCATAACCTTGAGCTCATCCACTGGGCTGCCCGTGTCCTAACTCGCACCAAGTCCTGTTTACCCACCTGTGCTTGTTGACCAACATTGACTCCCGGTCCGGTAACGCCTCAAATTAAAATTTCTCAGCCTGGAGTTCAAATCCCTCCACGGCTTCACCCCTCCCTATCTCTGTAACCTCCTCCAGCCCCACATCCCTCCGAGATCTCTGCGCTCCTCCAATTCTGGCCTCTTGCGCCTCCCCAATTTCCTTCAGCCCACCATTGGCGGCCGTGCCTTCAGCTGCCTGGGCCCTAAGCTCTGGAAATCCCTCCTTAAACCTCTCCGCCTCTCTACCTCTCTCTCTCTCTTCCTTTAAGACATTCCTTAAAACCCACCTCTTTGACCAAGCTTTTGGTCACCTGTCCTGATATCTTTTAATGTGGCTCGATGTCAAATTTTGTTTGATATCGTCCCTGTGAAACACCTTGGGATGTTTTACTACGTTAAAGGTGCTATATAAATGCAAGTTGTTGTAGCTGAAAGGTGAAGGTAGATGAAGATTCTGGAGTTTCGTTCCATGACCTTTGGAGATGTGGGAGTATTACTCCACAATTTATCCCCGGCAGATTAAATAGGGGAGATTCGGGGTTCTGTATCTGGTTTTTGAAATGAGTTGGCTCAATGGCCTGAATGGTTACTTCTCATCCTTTTGCTTTCCTATAGATTTTACTAAGAGGCTATCACTGGTTCATTTCTGCTCCTAGATCTGGTTCATTTCTGCTCATCGTGTATTTCTTTAAGAATTGCTTTATCGGAGCATTAATGTCTCAGTGTGTAAATGCAGTGCCAAGCGTGTACAGTTGCCAAAATATGCACTTTGCGTTTTTTCCCCCTACAGTGCAGTGCTGAGGGAGTGCTGCACTGTCGGAGGTGCCGTCTTTCAGATGAGACGTCAAACCGAGGCCCCGTCTGCTCTCTCAGGTGGACGTAAAAGGTCCCATGGCACTATTTCGAAGAAGAGCAGGGGAGTTCTCCCCGGTGTCCTGGTCAATATTTATCCCTCAATCAACATCACTAAAAACAGATTATCTGGTCATTATCACTTTGCTGTTTGAGGGCTCTTGCTGTGCGCAAATTTGTCTGCCGCGTTTCCCACATTACAACAGTGAGTACACTTCAAAAGTACTTCATTGGCTGTAAAACGCTTTGGGACGTCCGGTGGTCGTGAAAGGCGCTGGAGAAATGCAAGTCTTTCTTTGTTTCTTTCTTTCTAGTACAGCACAGAAGGAGGCCCATCGTGCCTGTGCCGGCTCTCTGAAAGTGCTATCCAATTAGTCCCAATCCTCTGCTCTTGTCCCATAGCCAACATTCCTTCTAAGCCGTGTGACCGCGCAGCCGTCTACCGGTCCCACGGAGACCAGGACTGGCTTTTCCAAAGTGACATTTCGCACATGTGAGAGACTTTGAACAGGCTGTGCAGCCCGTTAAAGGGATCGCGCACCCAAATTTAAAATTACGGGGAACGTTGCCCAAAGCCCTGCAATTTCTTTTCATTTTATGTATTTGTCCAATTCCCTTTTGAAAGTTACTATTGAATCTGCTTCCACCGCCCTTTCAGGCAGCGCGTTCCAGATTATAACAATTCTCCTCATCTCCCCCCTGGCTTTTTTGGCAATTAATTTAAATCTGTGTCCTCTGGTTACCGACCCTCCCACCAGTGGAAACAGTTTCTCCCTATCTGCTCCATCAAAACACCTCCTAATTTTCAACACTTCTGTTAAATCTCCCCTTAACCTTCTCTAAGGAGAACAATTTCAGCTTCTCCAGTCTCTCCATGTAACTGAATTCCCTCATCCCTGGTACCATTCTAGTAAATCTCCTCTACACCCTCTCTAAGGCCTTGACATCCTTCCTAAAGTGTAGGTGCCCAGAATACACAAGGCCATTAGGTTTCAGTTTTCAAAGAAAAACAAAACTCTTAAAAATCCTGAAATCCAATGTACTAAAAATGAATTTAACCAATTCAGTTTGCATAGTTACATCGTACTTACAGCACAGAAACAGGCCATTCGGCCCAACTGGTCCGTGCCGGTGTTTATGCTCCACACCAGCCTCCTCCCACCCCTACTTCATCTCACCCTATCAGCATATCCTCCTATTCCTTCCTCCCTCATGTGCTTATCCAGCTTCCCCTTAAATGCATCTATACTATTCGCCTCAACTACTCCCTGTGGTAGCGAGTTCCACATTCTAACCACTCTGTGGGTAAAGAAGTTTCTCCTGAATTCCCTATTGGATTTATTAGTGACTATCTTATATTTATGGCCCCTAGTTCTGGTCTCGCCCACAAGTGGAAACATCTTCTCTACGTTTACCTTATCAAACTCTTTCATAATCTTAAAGACCTCGAACAGGTCATCCCCCTCAGTCTTCTTTGTTCAGCCTTTCCTGATATATATAACCTCTCAGTTCTGGTACTATTCTAGTAACTCATTTGCATCTTCTCCAGTGCCTCTATATCCTTTTTAGAATATGGAGACCAGAGTTGTTCACAGTACTCCAAGTGTGGTCTAATCAAGGTTCTATACAAGTTGAAAATAACTTCTCTGCTTTTCAATTCTTTCCCTCTAAAAATGAACCCAGTGCTTTGTTTGCTTTTTTTATGGCCTTATTAACGTACATCGCTACGTTTAGTGATTTGTGTATCTGTACCCCAAGATCTCTCTGGTCCTCTACCCCATTTAGACACTTCGGGGGAAAGATTCGGTGGCGCCCCCTTTGGGGCGCTAATGTCTCCAGAGTGCTAATTTTAGCGTCCTGAAAAAGTTACACCCCAGCGGTGTAAATTCAGTAGTAGCGCCCCAAGCAGGACGCGGGGCGCTACTTGATGCGCTCCCCCTCCTTCTTGGGGCGCTACCAGTGAATTTTGCAGCGCTACATGTAACAGCGCCATGCGCGTTGGCACGTAGCGCCGCGGAATTGCAGGCCTCCCTCCCCTGATTAAAGGGGAGGGGCCTAGCGCTGCGCACACCGGGGCCCTGCGGGACCACTGGGGAGCGGGGTGCCGTGAAAACAGCCCGGCACTCAAGAGGAGTGTCGGGCTGAACGATCGCGGCCGGCACCCCGAAGAAAAAAGGGGAAGGGGGGCAGGTGCTGGCAGTCGGCCAAAAACAAAATGGCCGCCCGACACCTGCCCCTTTAAGTAGCGCCACCCCGGCTGCAAAAACGCCACCCTGACCCTGTTGGACATATCATCCGCCAATCGGTCAGGGGGCGCAACCCAAGGTTGCGGCTGGGGCGTGAGCCGGGCGCTACGCCCGCGATCACGTCTGGCTACCGCCGCCGCTAACCTCCCACTGAATTTCACGGGAAGCGTTAGCGGCGCCACGCCCAGGGGCGCTAACCAGGGTGCAAATCAACCCAATTTTTCCCCCTTATTTTCCAAGGAGTGCCTGGCCTCCTTATTCTTCCTACCAAAACGTACCACCTCACACTTATCTATGTTGAAGTTCGGTTGCTTTGAAACAGTGGCCTTCTTCAGAGGCCTTTGTTACATGTTGTTTATTGAGTTGTCAGCCATTTTACGGCTATGTCAGCTTTTTGGAATCGTGTAGGTTGGGGTGTATGAGCATGGTACTGAGCCCAAAGAGATGAGGAAGACTCCAGGTTCAAATCCTAGGCCGTGCTGAGTTCTGGTGCAGTGGTCGAAAAAAATACAACTGGTTTTGGTGTCCTTGGGCTAGGGATTGGCAATGATGCAACAAGGCCTCCTCCTGCTCCTGATATGCAAGTCTTGCAGACTGGCATAGCCATTAGGGGAAAGAAGTGCTTGATCATCAGGGATAACCGCGACAGTGGCGCGCTGGACTTCACGATGAAGGGGGACTAGGTGTGACTATCTCCATTACCATGAAGAACATGGCGCTTGTGATGGGCAAGTAAAGGATCCGCGGCTGGAACGTTGAGAGTGTTTGGGAGGGAGGGCTGCTGACATCCAGGGAGCTATATCCCAGCGCGAGTCAGTGCCTTCAGGAGAGGAAGGGAGGAGCAGAAGATGGGAGCGGGGGGGG
This sequence comes from Squalus acanthias, assembly GCA_030390025.1. Taxonomy (NCBI): domain Eukaryota; kingdom Metazoa; phylum Chordata; class Chondrichthyes; order Squaliformes; family Squalidae; genus Squalus; species Squalus acanthias. The sequence goes on from CM059450.1 coordinate 20,286,161, forward strand.
AATCCGCCTGTAAACAGGATACTCAATGAATAGAGTAAAGCACCAACTGTTTCAGGTGCAATCATTGCTGAATTACAGAAAGAGATGCAAGCCATCACAACAACACAAGACATGAACAATCATAAAAGAGTGACGTCACTCAGACGTGATGTCACTCAGACGTGATGTCACTCAGACGTGATGTCACTCACTGACCTCACAATGACATAGGACTGTTAGGTTGTTGCCTGTTAAGTCCTCTCACATTAATGATCTGCTGTTGGCGAGACAAATATAAGGAAGTTTGTGTCTGAAACCAATCTTCGATCAAGGAGAGGATGTCAGACTGGAAGAATTATATCAACAATATACTGAAGGATAAGAATGTGGAAGATGCTGCCATTGTGGGCCATGCTGACAACAAGTCGGTCTGGGCTTCCAAGCCTGGTGGCGTGTTGGCCGCCATCTCCCCGCAGGAGGTCAGCATGTTAATCGGGCAGGACCGCAAGGCTTTCTTACAAACGGGCATCACCATCGGGGGAAAGAAATGCTCCGTCATCAGGGACTACCTCATGGTCAACAATGACGGAGTGATGGACGTGAGGATGAAGGGCGGCCAAGGCAAGAGCATCTGCATCGGCAAAACCATCAAAACCATGGTGTTTGTGATGGGCAAAAAGGGAGTCCACGGCGGGGTACTCAACAAGAAGGTCCACGAGATGGACAACTATCTGAAACAGAAGGGAGCCTAAAGGGAGGGAAGAGATTTACAGAGCATTTACAAAACCCAGATTAATAATAAATCGTTAAATATCATCGACTGATTCTGTAGATTTGTTTTAGAAAAAGAACTGCACAGATTTCTGTTACAGGAAGGTCCAGTGGGCATAGAATATACTCCAAGTAGATTAGTGAACCCTGGCAATCATGTTCAGCCTCAGCACAACGGGTACTCTGTCTACAGCTCCGTGATCCTATTGGCTGAGAGCAGCAACATTATTCCGCAATGAAACCTCTCAGTCTTAGAACAATCTAACTGACACAGCTCAACAGAGAACGTCGAGAGTTAGGGCTGTGAACTGACTCATTGTTGAACATGTCCAAAAAGTGCAGTAACAAAGTAGACCAGAAGGTTGGTTATTTTGCCAAGACAGTCAAGTTCAAATCTCTAGATGTCAGGCTGAAGCTGTACAGTGCTCAGGATAGACCACACCTGGGGTATTACATACAGATCAGGATAGACCACACCTGGGGTATTACATACAGATCAGGACAGTCCACACCTGGGGTAATACATACAGATCAGGATAGACCACACCTGGGGTATTACATACAGATCAGGATAGTCCACACCTGGGGTATTACATACAGATCAGGATAGTCCACACCTGGGGTAATACATACAGATCAGGATAGTCCACACCTGGGGTATTACATACAGATCAGGATAGTCCACACCTGGGGTAATACATACAGATCAGGACAGTCCACACCTGGGGTAATACATACAGATCAGGATAGACCACACCTGGGGTATTACATACAGATCAGGATAGACCACACCTGGGGTAATACATACAGATCAGGACAGTCCACACCTGGGGTAATACATACAGATCAGGATAGTCCACACCTGGGGTAATACATACAGATCAGGATAGTCCACACCTGGGGTAATACATACAGATCAGGATAGTCCACACCTGGGGTAATACATACAGATCAGGATAGTCCACACCTGGGGTAATACATACAGATCAGGATAGTCCACACCTGGGGTAATACATACAGATCAGGATAGTCCACACCTGGGGTAATACATACAGATCAGGATAGTCCACACCTGGGGTAATACATACAGATCAGGATAGTCCACACCTGGGGTATTACATACAGATCAGGATAGACCACACCTGGGGTAATACATACAGATGAGGATAGACCACACCTGGGGTAATACATACAGATCAGGATAGTCCACACCTGGGGTATTACATACAGATCAGGATAGTCCACACCTGGGGTAATACATACAGATCAGGATAGACCACATCTGGGGTAATACATACAGATCAGGATAGACTAAACCTGGGGTAATACATATAGATCAGGATAGACTAAACCTGGGGTAATACATACAGATCAGGATAGACCACACCTGGGGTAATACATACAGATCAGGATAGACCACACCTGGGGTAATACATACAGATCAGGATAGACCACACCTGGGGTAATACATACAGATCAGGATAGTCCACACCTGGGGTAATACACACAGATCAGGATAGTCCACACCTGGGGTAATACATACAGATCAGGATAGTCCACACCTGGGGTAATACATACAGATCAGGATAGACTAAACCTGGGGTAATACATACAGATCAGGATAGACTAAACCTGGGGTAATACATACAGATCAGGATAGACCACACCTGGGGTAATACATACAGATCAGGATAGACCACACCTGGGGTATTACATACAGATCAAGACAGTCCACACCTGGGGTAATACATACAGATCAGGATAGATCACATCTGGGGTAATACATACAGATCAGGTTAGACCACATCTGGTGTAATACATACAGATCAAGATAGTCCACACCTGGAGTATTACATACAGATCAGGACAGTCCACACCTGGGGTATTACATACAGATCAGGATAGACCACACCTGGGGTAATACATACAGATCAGGACAGTCCACACCTGGGGTAATACATACAGATCAGGTTAGACCACATCTGGGGTAATACATACAGATCAAGATAGTCCACACCTGGGGTAATACACACAGATCAGGAGAGACCACACCTGGGGTAATACATACAGATCAGGACAGTCCACACCTGGGGTATTACATACAGATCAGGATAGATCACATCTGGGGTAATACATACAGATCAGGACAGTCCACACCTGGGGTAATACACACAGATCAGGATAGACCACACCTGGGGTAATACATACAGATCAAGATAGTCCACACCTGGGGTAATACACACAGATCAGGATAGACCATACCTGGGGTAATACATACAGATCAGGATAGACCACACCTGGGTACTGTGTAGTGCTCTGGTTGGCATCACATAGAAGGACCATCAAGGCCCTAGATGTAGCGCAGAGGAGATCAACGAGGCCAATTCCTTGTGTTAAAGGAATGATCTATGAGGTATGACCAGATAAGCTAATGCTCATTAACAATACGTCAGAGGGGACCATTACAAAGGTTTCGATAAAGTAAACCCAGCACAACATTGTGAAACGCTAACTCAAGGCAGCAGGATAAGAGTTTATTGAATCATAGAATCATACAGCACAGCAACAGGCCATTCGGTCCAACGTGCCTGTGCCGGCTCTTTGTGAAAGAGCTATCCAATTAATCCCATTCACCTGCTCTTGCCCCATAGCCCTGCAATTTTCTCTCCTTCAAGAAATGATCCAATTCCCTTTTGAAAGTTATTATTGAATCTGCTTCCACCGCCCTTTCAGCAGCGCGTTCCAGATCACAAAAAATTCTCCTCATCTCACTCTGGTTCTTTTGCCAAAAACCTTAACTCTGTGTCCTCTGGTTACCGACCCTTCTGCCAGTGGAAATAGTTTCTCCTTATTTACTCTACCAAAACCTTCATGATTTTGAACACCACTATTAAATCTCCCCTTAACCTTCTCTGCTCTAAGGAGAACAACCCCAGCTTCTATGACTCCATATAACTGTGATGCGGAGATGCCGGTGTTGGACTGGGGTGGATAAAAGTGAGAAGTCGCACAACACCAGGTTATAGTCCAACAGTTTTATTTGAAATCACAAGCTTTCAGAGCGCTGCTCCTTCGTCAGGTGAAGTCATTTTCTGATGTCCCTGCAGGTGCGATTGGAGGCAGGTCGGGAGGGAAATTTGACGAAGGAGCAGCGCTCGGAAAGCTTGTGATTTCAAATAAAACTGTTGGACGATAACCTGGTGTTGTGCGACTTCTCACTTTTGTCCATATAACTGAATTCCCTCATCCCCGGTACCATTCCAGTAAATCGCCTGTGCGCCCTCTCCAAGGCCTTGATATGTGTGTGGACTCTCGAGAATGGGACTGGGCTCAGCTGTGATGCAACTCACGGTTGAATAGCGCAGTGGCACTCAATGTCTGCCACACGTGAGGAATGGCCAACGGGTGAGGCAGTGGCGGTGGAGTCGGACCTCAGCAAAGACCCAACCTTGTCGAGAGAGGAGTTGGGAAGAGGACTGGAACTTTGAAACGCATCACTCTTCACCAACAAGACAGAAAGACGTGCATTTCTATAGCGCCTTTCACGACCAAGGACATTCCAAAGCGCTTCACAGCCAATGAAGTACTTTTGAAGTGTAGTCACTGTTGCAATGTGGGAAACGCGGCAGCCAATCTGCGCACAGCAAGCTCCCACAAACAGCAACGTGATAATAACCAGATAATTCGTTTTAATGATGTTGGTTGAGGGATAAATATTGGCCCAGGACACCGGGGAGAACTCCCCTGCTCTCCTTCGAAATAGTGCCATGGGATCTTTAACGTCCACCTGAGAGAGCAGACGGGGCCTCGGTGTAAAGTCTCACACAAAAGACGGCACCCTCCGACAGTGCAGCACTCCCTCAGCACTGCACTGCAGTGTCAGCCTAGCTTTTTGTGCTCAAGTCTCTGGAGTGGGACTTAAACCCACAACCTTCTGACTCAGAGGCGAGGGTGCTGCCCACTGAGCCACTGGCTGACACAGATCACAGTGGATAATCCAGCCGGTGATAGGTTGAAACTAGGGCTCTCCAACCGGCTAAGGAATGAAATGAATCAGCTCACAGCAAATATCAAGGACAACACTAAAGGTTTTTACAAGTATATTAAGAGAAAGAGGGTGGCTCAGGGTAATGTGGGCCCCGTAAAGACAGGCGCAGGTGATAGTGTAATTGGAAATAAGGACATGGCAAACTTGCTAAATACTTTGTATCGGTCTTCACAGGGGAGAATGAGGAAAAAGTATCAGGAATACGAGGAGAACTAAAACTAAATCAAGGGGAGGAACTTACTAGATTCAATATAAGTACAACAACGGAATTGGAGAAAATAATGAGACTGAAGATAGACAGATTTCTTGACGGTTCCCACCCCAGGGTATTAAAAGAAGTAGGTGTAGGAATTGCAGATGAGTTAGTCGTGATCTTCCAAAACACTCTCGATTCAGGAATTGTCCCCTTGAATTGGAAAATTGTCACTGTCACTCCACTATTTAAGAACGGTTGGAGAGATAAACCAGGACATTATAGACCTATTAATCTAACGTTAGTTGTGGGAAGTTACTAGAATCTATTATTAGGGACAGAGTGACTGAGCATTTGGACAAGTATGAACTGATCACTTGAACCACAGTGAGCCAGCCAGCAGAGCGAGCTGTACACACACTGACTGGTCTGTAGCTAGAAGCTTTACAGTGTCTGTTCATCAACATGAGATACGTCAGTGCTGGGCCCAACTTCAGTAGCCGCAGGCTGAACGGGCAGGGGAGGGGGGTCAGGGAGTAGAAAATCAGCCGGGGTTAATGTTCTTGTTTACTATTCCCTGGCCTCTTCTTTGAAAGTGTGTGTGTGGACACCGGGCAAGGACGGACAGGCTCAGCTGTGATACTTCCAGGATGGAATAGCCTGCCAGCTAGAGGCCAGTAGTGTGAGAGGGCCAGAGTGTGAGAGGGCCAGAGTGTGAGAGGGCCAGAGTGTGAGAGGGGCCAGAGTGTGAGAGGGCCAGAGTGTGAGAGGGCCAGAGTGTGAGAGGGGTCAGAGTGTGAGAGGGGCCAGAGTGTGAGAGGGGTAAGAGTGTGAGAGGGGCCAGAGTGTGACAGGGGCCAGAGTGTGAGAGAAGCCAGAGTGTGAGAGGGCCAGAGTGTGAGAGGGTCAGAGTGTGAGAGGGGCCAGAGTGTGAGAGAAGCCAGAGTGTGAGAGCTCCAGAGTGTGAGAGGGTCAGAGTGTGAGAGGGGTCAGAGTGTGAGAGGGCCAGAGTGTGAGAGGGTCAGAGTGTGAGAGGGTCAGAGTGTGAGAGGGGCCAGAGTGTGAGAGGGTCAGAGTGTGAGAGGGTCAGAGTGTGAGAGGGGCCAGAGTGTGAGAGGGCCAGAGTGTGAGAGGGGCCAGAGTGTGAGAGGGTCAGAGTGTGAGAGGGTCAGAGTGTGAGAGGGGCCAGAGTGTGAGAGGGTCAGAGTGTGAGAGGGTCAGAGTGCGAGAGGGTCAGAGTGCAAGAGGGTCAGAGTGCAAGAGGGTCAGAGTGCGAGAGGGCCAGAGTGCGAGAGGGCCAGAGTGCGAGAGGGCCAGAGTGCGAGAGGGTCAGAGTGCGAGAGGGTCAGAGTGCGAGAGGGTCAGAGTGTGAGAGGGGTCAGAGTGTGAGAGGGGCCAGAATGTGAGAGGGGTCAGAGTGTGAGAGGGTCAGAGTGTGAGAGGGGTCAGAGTGTGAGAGGGTCAGAGTGTGAGAGGGGTCAGAGTGTGAGAGGGTCAGAGTGTGAGAGGGCCAGAGTGTGAGAGGGTCAGAGTGTGAGAGGGGCCAGAGTGTGAGAACTCCAGAGTGTGAGAGGGTCAGAGTGCGAGAGGGTCAGAGTGTGAAAGGGTCAGAGTGTGAGAGGGGCCAGAGTGTGAGAGGGTCAGAGTGCGAGAGGGTCAGAGTGTGAAAGGGTCAGCGTGTGAGAGGGGCCAGAGTGTGAGAGGGTCAGAGTGCGAGAGGGTCAGTGTGTGAGAGCTCCAGAGTGTGAGAGGGTCAGAGTGTGAGAGGGGCCAGAGTGTGAGAGGGGTCAGAGTGTGAGAGGGTCAGAGTGTGAGAGGGTCAGAGTGTGAGCGGGGCCAGAGTGTGAGAGCTCCAGAGTGTGAGAGGGTCAGAGTGTGAGAGGGTCAGAGTGTGAGAGCTCCAGAGTGTGAGAGGGTCAGAGTGTGAGAGGGTCAGAGTGCGAGAGGGTCAGAGTGTGAGAGGGTCAGAGTGTGAGAGGGGTCAGAGTGTGAGAGGGTCAGAGTGCGAGAGGGTCAGAGTGTGAGAGGGTCAGAGTGCGAGAGGGTCAGAGTGTGAGAGGGTCAGAGTGTGAGAGGGCCCAGAGTGTGAGAGGGTCAGAGTGTGAGAGGGTCAGAGTGTGAGAGGGCAGAGTGTGAGAGGGGTCAGAGTGTGAGAGGGGTCAGAGTGTGAGAGGGTCAGAGTATGAGAGGGGCCAGAGGGCGGAGTGCGGAGGGCAGAGTGTGAGAGGGTCAGAGTGTGAGAGGGTCAGAGTGTGAGAGGGTCAGAGTCTGAGAGGGGCCAGAGTGTGAGAGGGGCCAGAGTGTGAGAGGGGTCAGAGTGTGAGAGGGCCAGAGTGTGAGAGGGTCAGAGTGTGAGAGGGTCAGAGTGTGAGAGGGGCCAGAGTGTGAGAGGGGTCAGAGTGTGAGAGGGTCAGAGTGTGAGAGGGCCAGAGTGTGAGAGTGGCCAGAGTGTGAGAGAAGCCAGAGTGTGAGAGGGCCAGAGTGTGAGAGGGCCAGAGTGTGAGAGGGGCCAGAGTGTGAGAGGGTCAGAGTGTGAGAGGGTCAGAGTGTGAGAGGGTCAGAGTGTGAGACGGGCCAGAGTGTGAGAGGGTCAGAGTGAGAGAGGGTCAGAGTGTGAGAGGTACAGAGTGTGAGAGGGTCAGAGTGTGAGAGGGTCAGAGTGTGAGAGGGTCAGAGTGTGAGAGGGTCAGAGTGCAAGAGGGTCAGAGTGCAAGAGGGTTAGAGTGCGAGAGGGCCAGAGTGCGAGAGGGCCAGAGTGCGAGAGGGTCAGAGTGCGAGAGGGTCAGAGTGCGAGAGGGCCAGAGTGCAAGAGGGTCAGAGTGTGAGAGGGGTCAGAGTGTGAGAGGGGTCAGAGTGTGAGAGGGTCAGAGTGCAAGAGGGCCAGAGTGTGAGAGCTCCAGAGTGCAAGAGGGCCAGAGTGTGAGAGGGGTCAGAGTGTGAGAGGGGTCAGAGTGTGAGAGGGGCCAGAGTGTGAGAGGGCCAGAGTGTGAGAGGGTCAGAGTGCGAGAGGGTCAGAGTGCGAGAGGGGCTAGAGTGAGAGAGGGTCAGAGTGTGAGAGGGTCAGAGTGTGAGAGGGGTCAGAGTGTGAGAGGGTCAGAGTGTGAGAGGGGCCAGAGTGTGAGGGGGGTCAGAGTGTGAGGGGGTCAGAGTGTGAGCGGGGCCAGAGTGTGAGAGCTCCAGAGTGTGAGAGGGTCAGAGTGTGAGAGGGTCAGAGTGTGAGAGCTCCAGAGTGTGAGAGGGTCAGAGTGTGATAGGGTCAGAGTGCGAGAGGGTCAGAGTGTGAGAGGGTCAGAGTGTGAGAGGGGTCAGAGTGTGAGAGGGGCCAGAATGTGAGAGGGGTCAGAGTGTGAGAGGGTCAGAGTGTGAGAGGGGTCAGAGTGTGAGAGGGGTCAGAGTGTGAGAGGGGCCAGAGTGTGAGAGGGGCCAGAGTGTGAGAGGGTCAGAGTGCGAGAGGGTCAGAGTGCGAGAGGGGCTAGAGTGAGAGAGGGTCAGAGTGTGAGAGGGTCAGAGTGTGAGAGGGGTCAGAGTGTGAGAGGGGCCAGAATGTGAGAGGGGTCAGAGTGTGAGAGGGTCAGAGTGTGAGAGGGGTCAGAGTGTGAGAGGGTCAGAGTGTGAGAGGGCCAGAGTGTGAGAGGGTCAGAGTGTGAGAGGGGCCAGAGTGTGAGAACTCCAGAGTGTGAGAGGGTCAGAGTGCGAGAGGGTCAGAGTGTGAAAGGGTCAGAGTGTGAGAGGGGCCAGAGTGTGAGAGGGCCAGAGTGTGAGAGGGTCAGAGTGCGAGAGGGTCAGTGTGTGAGAGCTGCAGAGTGTGAGAGGGTCAGAGTGTGAGAGGGGCCAGAGTGTGAGGGGGGTCAGAGTGTGAGAGGGTCAGAGTGTGAGCGGGGCCAGAGTGTGAGAGCTCCAGAGTGTGAGAGGGTCAGAGTGTGAGAGGGTCAGAGTGTGAGAGCTCCAGAGTGTGAGAGGGTCAGAGTGTGATAGGGTCAGAGTGCGAGAGGGTCAGAGTGTGAGAGGGTCAGAGTGTGAGAGGGGTCAGAGTGTGAGAGGGGCCAGAATGTGAGAGGGGTCAGAGTGTGAGAGGGTCAGAGTGTGAGAGGGGTCAGAGTGTGAGAGGGTCAGAGTGTGAGAGGGGTCAGAGTGTGAGAGGGTCAGAGTGTGAGAGGGCCAGAGTGTGAGAGGGTCAGAGTGTGAGAGGGGCCAGAGTGTGAGAACTCCAGAGTGTGAGAGGGTCAGAGTGCGAGAGGGTCAGAGTGTGAAAGGGTCAGAGTGTGAGAGGGGCCAGAGTGTGAGAGGGCCAGAGTGTGAGAGGGTCAGAGTGCGAGAGGGTCAGTGTGTGAGAGCTCCAGAGTGTGAGAGGGTCAGAGTGTGAGAGGGGCCAGAGTGTGAGAGGGGTCAGAGTGTGAGAGGGTCAGAGTGTGAGAGGGTCAGAGTGTGAGCGGGGCCAGAGTGTGAGAGCTCCAGAGTGTGAGAGGGTCAGAGTGTGAGAGGGTCAGAGTGTGAGAGCTCCAGAGTGTGAGAGGGTCAGAGTGTGAGAGGGTCAGAGTGCGAGAGGGTCAGAGTGTGAGAGGGTCAGAGTGTGAGAGGGGTCAGAGTGTGAGAGGGTCAGAGTGTGAGAGGGCCAGAGTGTGAGAGGGCCAGAGTGTGAGAGGGGTCAGAGTGTGAGAGGGCCAGAGTGTGAGAGGGGCCAGAGTGTGAGAGAAGCCAGAGTGTGAGAGGGCCAGAGTGTGAGAGGGTCAGAGTGTGAGAGGGGCCAGAGTGTGAGAGGGTCAGAGTGTGAGAGGGCCAGAGTGTGAGAGGGGCCAGAGTGTGAGAGAAGCCAGAGTGTGAGAGGGCAGAGTGTGAGAGGGGTCAGAGTGTGAGAGGGGTCAGAGTGTGAGAGGGTCAGAGTATGAGAGGGGCCAGAGTGCGGAGGGCGGAGTGCGGAGGGCAGAGTGTGAGAGGGTCAGAGTGTGAGAGGGTCAGAGTGTGAGAGGGTCAGAGTCTGAGAGGGGCCAGAGTGTGAGAGGGGTCAGAGTGTGAGAGGGCCAGAGTGTGAGAGGGTCAGAGTGTGAGAGGGTCAGAGTGTGAGAGGGGCCAGAGTGTGAGAGGGGTCAGAGTGTGAGAGGGTCAGAGTGTGAGAGGGCCAGAGTGTGAGAGGGGCCAGAGTGTGAGAGGGCCAGAGTGTGAGAGGGGCCAGAGTGTGAGAGGGTCAGAGTGTGAGAGGGGTCAGAGTGTGAGAGGGTCAGAGTGTGAGAGGGCCAGAGTGTGAGAGGGGCCAGAGTGTGAGAGAAGCCAGAGTGTGAGAGGGCCAGAGTGTGAGAGGGTCAGAGTGTGAGAGGGGCCAGAGTGTGAGAGGGTCAGAGTGTGAGAGGGTCAGAGTGTGAGAGGGCCAGAGTGTGAGAGGGGCCAGAGTGTGAGAGAAGCCAGAGTGTGAGAGGGCCAGAGTGTGAGAGGGTCAGAGTGTGAGAGGGGCCAGAGTGTGAGAGGGGTCAGAGTGTGAGAGGGCCAGAGTGTGAGAGGGTCAGAGTGTGAGAGGGGCCAGAGTGTGAGAGGGTCAGAGTGTGAGAGGGTCAGAGTGTGAGAGGGGCCAGAGTGTGAGAGGGCCAGAGTGTGAGAGGGGCCAGAGTGTGAGAGGGTCAGAGTGTGAGAGGGTCAGAGTGTGAGAGGGGCCAGAGTGTGAGAGGGTCAGAGTGTGAGAGGGTCAGAGTGTGAGAGGGTCAGAGTGTGAGAGGGGCCAGAGTGTGAGAGGGTCAGAGTGAGAGAGGGTCAGAGTGTGAGAGGTACAGAGTGTGAGAGGGTCAGAGTGTGAGAGGGTCAGAGTGTGAGAGGGTCAGAGTGTGAGAGGGTCAGAGTGCAAGAGGGTCAGAGTGCGAGAGGGTTAGAGTGCGAGAGGGCCAGAGTGCGAGAGGGCCAGAGTGCGAGAGGGTTAGAGTGCAAGAGGGTCAGAGTGCAAGAGGGTCAGAGTGCGAGAGGGCCAGAGTGCGAGAGGGCCAGAGTGCGAGAGGGTCAGAGTGCGAGAGGGTCAGAGTGCGAGAGGGCCAGAGTGCAAGAGGGTCAGAGTGTGAGAGGGGTCAGAGTGTGAGAGGGGTCAGAGTGTGAGAGGGTCAGAGTGCGAGAGGGCCAGAGTGTGAGAGCTCCAGAGTGCAAGAGGGCCAGAGTGTGAGAGGGGTCAGAGTGTGAGAGGGGCCAGAGTGTGAGAGGGCCAGAGTGTGAGAGGGTCAGAGTGTGAGAACTCCAGAGTGTGAGAGGGCCCAGAGTGTGAGAGGGTCAGAGTGTGAGAGGGTCAGAGTGTGAGAGGGGTCAGAGTGTGAGAGGGGCCAGAATGTGAGAGGGGTCAGAGTGTGAGAGGGTCAGAGTATGAGAGGGGCCAGAGTGCGGAGGGCGGAGTGCGGAGGGCAGAGTGTGAGAGGGTCAGAGTGTGAGAGGGTCAGAGTGTGAGAGGGTCAGAGTGTGAGAGGGGCCAGAGTGTGAGAGGGCCAGAGTGTGAGAGGGTCAGAGTGCGAGAGGGTCAGAGTGCGAGAGGGGCTAGAGTGAGAGAGGGTCAGAGTGTGAGAGGGTCAGAGTGTGAGAGGGGTCAGAGTGTGAGAGGGGCCAGAATGTGAGAGGGGTCAGAGTGTGAGAGGGTCAGAGTGTGAGAGGGGTCAGAGTGTGAGAGGGTCAGAGTCTGAGAGGGGTCAGAGTGTGAGAGGGTCAGAGTGTGAGAGGGCCAGAGTGTGAGAGGGTCAGAGTGTGAGAGGGGCCAGAGTGTGAGAACTCCAGAGTGTGAGAGGGTCAGAGTGCGAGAGGGTCAGAGTGTGAAAGGGTCAGAGTGTGAGAGGGTCAGAGTGTGAGAGCTCCAGAGTGTGAGAGGGCCCAGAGTGTGAGAGGGTCAGAGTGTGAGAGGGTCAGAGTGTGAGAGGGCAGAGTGTGAGAGGGGTCAGAGTGTGAGAGGGGTCAGAGTGTGAGAGGGTCAGAGTATGAGAGGGGCCAGAGTGCGGAGGGCGGAGTGCGGAGGGCAGAGTGTGAGAGGGTCAGAGTGTGAGAGGGTCAGAGTGTGAGAGGGTCAGAGTGTGAGAGGGGCCAGAGTGTGAGAGGGGTCAGAGTGTGAGAGGGCCAGAGTGCGAGAGGGTCAGAGTGTGAGAGGGTCAGAGTGTGAGAGGGTCAGAGTGTGAGAGGGGCCAGAGTGTGAGAGGGCCAGAGTGTGAGAGGGGCCAGAGTGTGAGAGGGTCAGAGTGTGAGAGGGTCAGAGTGTGAGAGGGGCCAGAGTGTGAGAGGGTCAGAGTGTGAGAGGGTCAGAGTGTGAGAGGGGTCAGAGTGTGAGAGGGGTCAGAGTGTGAAAGCTCCAGAGTGCAATAGGGCCAGAGTGTGAGAGGGGCCAGAGTGTGAGAGGGTCAGAGTGTGAGAGGGTCAGAGTGAGAGAGGGTCAGAGTGTGAGAGGTACAGAGTGTGAGAGGGTCAGAGTGTGAGAGGTACAGAGTGTGAGAGGGTCAGAGTGTGAGAGGGTCAGAGTGTGAGAGGGTCAGAGTATGAGAGGGTCAGAGTGCAAGAGGGTCAGAGTGCAAGAGGGTCAGAGTGCGAGAGGGCCAGAGTGCGAGAGGGCCAGAGTGCGAGAGGGTCAGAGTGCGAGAGGGTCAGAGTGCGAGAGGGCCAGAGTGCAAGAGGGTCAGAGTGTGAGAGGGGTCAGAGTGTGAGAGGGGTCAGAGTGTGAGAGGGTCAGAGTGCGAGAGGGCCAGAGTGCGAGAGGGCCAGAGTGTGAGAGCTCCAGAGTGCAAGAGGGCCAGAGTGTGAGAGGGGTCAGAGTGTGAGAGGGGTCAGAGTGTGAGAGGGTCATAGTGTGAGAGGGGCCAGAGTGTGAGAGGGCCAGAGTGTGAGAGGGTCAGAGTGCGAGAGGGTCAGAGTGCGAGAGGGGCTAGAGTGAGAGAGGGTCAGAGTGTGAGAGGGTCAGAGTGTGAGAGGGGTCAGAGTGTGAGAGGGGCCAGAATGTGAGAGGGGTCAGAGTGTGAGAGGGTCAGAGTGTGAGAGGGGTCAGAGTGTGAGAGGGTCAGAGTGTGAGAGGGGTCAGAGTGTGAGAGGGTCAGAGTGTGAGAGGGCCAGAGTGTGAGAGGGTCAGAGTGTGAGAGGGGCCAGAGTGTGAGAACTCCAGAGTGTGAGAGGGTCAGAGTGCGAGAGGGTCAGAGTGTGAAAGGGTCAGAGTGAGAGAGGGGCCAGAGTGTGAGAGGGCCAGAGTGCGAGAGGGTCAGTGTGTGAGAGCTCCAGAGTGTGAGAGGGTCAGAGTGTCAGAGGGGCCAGAGTGTGAGAGGGGTCAGAGTGTGAGAGGGTCAGAGTGTGAGAGGGTCAGAGTGTGAGCGGGGCCAGAGTGTGAGAGCTCCAGAGTGTGAGAGGGTCAGAGTGTGAGAGGGTCAGAGTGTGAGAGCTCCAGAGTGTGAGAGGGTCAGAGTGTGAGAAGGTCAGAGTGCGAGAGGGTCAGAGTGTGAGAGGGGTCAGAGTGTGAGAGGGTCAGAGTGCGAGAGGGTCAGAGTGTGAGAGGGTCAGAGTGCGAGAGGGTCAGAGTGTGAGAGGGTCAGAGTGTGAGAGGGCCAGAGTGTGAGAGGGCCCAGAGTGTGAGAGGGTCAGAGTGCGAGAGCTCCAGAGTGTGAGAGGGCCCAGAGTGTGAGAGGGTCAGAGTGTGAGAGGGTCAGAGTGTGAGAGGGCAGAGTGTGAGAGGGGTCAGAGTGTGAGAGGGGTCAGAGTGTGAGAGGGTCAGAGTATGAGAGGGGCCAGAGTGCGGAGGGCGGAGTGCGGAGGGCAGAGTGTGAGAGGGTCAGAGTGTGAGAGGGTCAGAGTGTGAGAGGGTCAGAGTGTGAGAGGGGCCAGAGTGTGAGAGGGGCCAGAGTGTGAGAGGGTCAGAGTGTGAGAGGGCCAGAGTGTGAGAGGGGTCAGAGTGTGAGAGGGGTCAGAGTGTCAGAGGGTCAGAGTGTGAGAGGGCCAGAGTGTGAGAGCTCCAGAGTGTGAGAGGGCCAGAGGGCGGAGGGCGGAGTGCGGAGGGCAGAGTGCGGAGGGCAGAGTGTAGAGGGCAGTGTGCGGAGGGCAGAGTGCGGAGGGGTACTGTGCCTTAAAGGTAGCTCAGCATTGAGGTGCATTTGGACAGGAGTTTCATTTCTCTACAGTCGATGCTTGAACGATGTGAATAAGAGGAATTTGATTCTTTTCAAGAGTTTGGTGCTAGAGGGAGTTAAATGCCAAGGGATGTCAGTGCAGGGAACCTTGGTGAAGTGTGTGGAGAGTGCTGTGTGGGCCATCATGGATCCTCTGTGTAACCATCAAGCAGAACATTTGCATGGAGGAAAATGAAGTCTCCCGAGCGGGGGATCTCTGCGCGCAGGGAGCATCAGAGAGGATGAGGGGTTTCTGGATTGTACTGTCCAGAGTAACATCACCCAAGAGACAATATTAACAGTTCAGGACACAGGGACAATGGAGGAAGGGAGAAGTTTCATCAGCAGGGGCAGCAGGGAGAGACGTCCCAATCCTCCTGCACAGGGAATCCCTGAATTATTGGAACTGTCCAACAGACAATTAGGCCTGGGCAGCGACAGCGTCTCAGAGGAGGCTGGTCCTGAGCAACACTGTGGAGCAAGAGACTACCCGAGGTGGAGGCGGAGGGGAGGGGGGGGGGGGGCGGAGCGGGTTGAGAGGCAAGTAAACGCCAAGAATAATCGCGCAATAGTGGGAGGTTCCGTACACAGTCTTTTAATGCAGTCGCGACCGGCAGCCCTGATTGGTTTGTTGCTCTCTTGGTGCAAGGGTGAAGGACGTCACAAAATGGGTGTGAAAAACTTCCAGAAAGAAGAGAGAGCAATCAAAAGTCATGCTCCAGCTGTGGCTCAGTGGGTAGCACTCTCCCCTCGGAGTCAGAAGGTCGTGGGTTCAAGCCCCACTCCAGAGCCTTGAGCACAGAATCCAGGCTGACACTCCAGTGCAGTGCAGTGCAGTACTGAGGGAGTGCTGCACTGTCAGAGGTGCCGTCTTTCAGATGAGACATTAAACCAAACATTAAGTCTGCTCTCTCAGGTGGATATAAAAGATCCCATGGCACTATTTCGAAGAAGAGCAGGGGGAGTTATCCCTGGTGTCCTGGGGCCAATATTTATCCCTCAATCAACATTACTAAAGCAGATTATCTGGTCATTATCACATTGCTGTCTGTGGGAGCTTGCTGTGCACAATTGCGTGCCGTGTTTCCTACATTACAACAGTGACTACACTTCAAAAGTACTTCATTGGCTGTAAAGCGCTTTGCGACGTCCGGTGGCCGTGAAAGGCGCTATAGAAATGCAAGACTTTTTTTTCTTTCCATGTGGTAACCAATGGCATAGACAGAAGTAGGTTTGAGGTCTTGTAGATGGAGTTTAAGCAATTGAGTACTAGATTGAGAAACAAGAGCTCACGGGGTGGTTATTCCCAGATTGCCTCCTGTGCCACGTTTTAAGGTACATAAGAACATAAGAAATAGGAGCAGGAGTAGGCCAATTGGCCCCTCGAGCCTGCTCCGCCATTCAATAAGATCATGGCTGATCTGATCCTAACCGCCAATCTACTATCACAGAACCATCTCCTGAACCTAACAGAATTGGACACACGAAATAGGAGCAGGATCAGGCTACACGGCCCCTGGGCCCGCTACGCTACCCACAGGGCCATGACCGATCCGAACCTAGACTCATGTCCAAATTCCTGCCCGCTCCCCGTAACCCTTAATTCCCTTTACTTCTAGGAAACTGTCTATTTCTGTTTTAAATTTATGTAATGATGTAGCTTCTACAGCTTTTTGGGGCAGCATATTCCATGGACTTATCACCCTCTGAAGTGAAGTAGTTCCTTCTCATCTCAGTTTTGAAAGAGCAGCCCCTTATTCTAAGACTATGCCCCCTAGTTCTAGTTTCACCCATCATCGGGAACATCCTCCCCGCATCCACCCGATCAAGCCCCTTCACAATCTTATGGCCCAAAAATTAGTGCCGCTACGCGAGAGTACGCACTGCGTACTCTCGCGTATTCTGTCTCCAATTGCCGGTTTTCTGCATGCACCGCGCATGCGCTGAAAACCGGCACTTGGTGAATGGAAAAGGGGGCGGGTCCTAGGTGAACCGCGTGCGCGCTACAGGCTGCGCGCATGCAGTGCACTTAGTGGTTTCAACGCGCAGGTAAGTACGGAAGATTCTACACATAAAAAAAGGAGGAGTAAGACCCACTTTTAACAAGGTAAGTAGTGAATTAAGTATTATTTTGAATTTTTTTTTTAACAGGTATATCTTTTTTAGAGACTTTAAAGACAGGTAAGTTTATTTTTATAACTTTTTAAAAGATTTTAAATTTTTTCAAAAATTTAATTTTTTATTTAAAATGGTTAATTTATTTAACTATACTTATTTTATTAATGTGATGTTTTTTTTTAAAAATTTAATTGAGGTTTAGCGGTTCTTTTGGGGGGCTATAGTATTCATAGCTTTCACAGCACTTATGTGAAAGTTATGAATGGAAGATGGTGTGCTGCCATTGGCTCTAACTGAGTCACGTGATCCCACAGCTCGCACGAATTAACTACGCCTGTGGGATACGCAAGCCCAGCACAGCAGCTGTCCAGAACATCAAGTTCGTGCGAGCTGGAACTGAAAAAGCCAACGCGCAGTGAGAGATCGCGGGGAGGCCTTACCCTCGCACGAAGGCTTCCTCACGAATTTTTGGGCCTATATGTTTCAATAAGATCACCTCTCATTCTTCTGAACTCCAATGAGTAGAGTCCCAATCTACTCAACCTCTCCTCATATGTCCATCCCCTCATCCCCGGGATTAACCGAGTGAAAGATACGGTCAACACAGGGCTGTAGAGCTGGTGAAGGAGGGAAGGTTCACGTTTGTGGGGCGTTGGAGTAATTCGTGGATTAGAGAAGGTTCTACTGAAGGGTCATCACAGAAAGGGTGCAGACCATTCTGCGGGGGGAAGGGGGAACAGCCAGAAGTCATGGTCCATATTGGAACCAAAGACATAGGAAAGAAAAGGGTTGAGGTCTTACAGACAGAGAGTTTCAGGAGCTCGGGAGGACACTGAAGAGCAGGACCTCAATGGTGGTAATCTCTGGATTACTCCCAGTGCCATGCACTAGTGAGTATAGGAACAGCAAAATAAAGCAGGTTAATGTGTAGGTGGAGAAATAGTGCAGGAGGGAGGGCTTCAGATTCCTGAGGCAGGAGGGACCTGTACAAGGTTGACAGGTTGCAACTGAACAGGGCTGGGACCAATGTCCTTGCAGGGAGGTTAACTAGTGCTGTGCGGGAGGGTTTAAACTAATGTGGCAGAGGGAGGGGAACCAGGATGAAGCATCAGAGAGGAGAAACAAGGGGCATAAAGGACTAGGAGGGACAAATAGCATTAGAGTAAAGAGTAGTCCAGAAATGGGAGGGATCAGAAAGGGAAGCAGTGCAAGGCAGAGTTTGGAGTGCATGCGCGTAAATGCACGGAGTGCGACAAAGGCATAAGTTGCCACACGGGGTTATGATATAGTGGAAATAATGGAGACTTGGCTCAAAGAAAGGCAGGAATGGGAACTTAACATTCCTGGTTGCAATCTTTCCTACACCAGTGTTTTTATCGCTCTACCTCGTGGCCTTTCTTTCCCTTTCTCGTGATTCTTCAACCAAGCTTCTGCTTCTGTTCCAAGAGTTTTATTGATCCTTCTTTTTCTCTCTAGACTCAAACCTAGACTTTCCCCGCCACCCTGCCTTAATAGTTTAAATCCGCCCCCACTGCTCCATCTACCCTTTCCGCAAGGACATAGGGGGAAAAATTCGGTATCGACCATTTTGGGGCGCCAACACCGCCTGGGTGCTAACTTTAGCACCCGGCGCTATTTAGTGCCGCGACCGCAAAATTGAGTTTTAGCGCCCCAAGAGGGAAGTAGAGCACTAAATCAAGTGCTCCACTTCCTTCTTCGGGCGCTAACGTCGGAGAGCGGGGCAGAGACTTCAGCAGCGCTGCACACTGGGTCGAGCAGCGCCGCCACATTCAAAGGCTCCTTCCCTCCCTTAAAGGGAAGGGCCATCGCTGCAGGCTCTGCAATAGAAAAAGTACCTACCTGGACCACCAAGGCAGCCGCCATCCCGCGCGATCAGCCTGGTACTCAAGCAGAGCGCCGGGCTGATCGATCGCAGGGCAGGAACCCGCGAAAAAAACTAGAACAGGAAAGGTAAGTTTTTTTTGCTTACCTCGGCCACCTCGCCTTTAATCATCGCCCCCGAAGCGACCGGCCGCCCGATGGACGCCTCCTGCCGCTGTCGGTGTTTTCGCCCGGCGCTGCTGCAGGGGCCGGTAGTCAACCTCGGGTCCGGAGCGCTACCGGGGCGATGCGCGCAGCGATGATGTCACGATCTCCGGGCGAAGGAGATCGGGGCGCAACGCCGTGGCGGGAGTTGATGTCAGCGCCGCGCCCGGTCACAAAGCCATTTGCCCCCGGGGGCGCTAACGGCAGGCAGAAAGGCACCCAATTTCACCCCCATAGAATCATTAAGCACAGAAGGAGGCCATTCGGCCCATCGTGCCTGTGCTGGCTCTTTGAAAGAGCTCTCCAATTAGTCCCTCTGCTCTTTCCCCATAGCCCTGCAAATTTTTCCTTTTCAAGTATTTATCCAATTTCCATATGTAAGTTACTATTGGATTTGCGTCTACCACTATGTCAGGCAATGCATTCCAGATCATAGCTCGCTGTGTAAAAAAAAATCCTCATCTCGCCTCTGGTTCTTTTGCAAATTATCTTAAATCTGTGTCCTCTGGTTACCGACCCTCCTGCCAGTGGAAACAGTTTCTCCTTATTTACTCTATTAAAACCCTCACAATTTTGAAAACCTCTATTAAATCTTCCAATAACCGTCTCTGCTCTAAGGAGAAAAATCTTCTCCAGTCTCTCCATGTAACTAAAGTCCTTCATCCCTGGTACCATTCTAGAAAATCTCCTCTGCACCCTCTCTAAGGCCTTGACATCCTTCCTAAAGTGTGGTGCCCAGAATTGGACACAATACTCCAGCTGAGGCCTAATCAGTGATTCATAAAGGTTTAGCGTAACTTCCTTGCTTTTGTACTCTGCCTCTATTTATGAAGCCCATCACCGATATCATGTACAGGATGCACTACAACAATTCAACACACACTTCCCAGCCCTCCAAACTCTATCCCCCGATAGCATGGGAACACCATCGCCTCCAAATTCCTCTCCAAGTCCTACAATATCCTGACTTGGACATATATCGCGCTGTTCCTTCACCGTCACTGGGTCAGAAATCTGGAATTCCCCTCCAAACACCACTGTCGGAGCACCGTCACACGGACTGCAGCGGTTCAAGGAGGAGGCCCACCACCACCTTCTCAGGGTAACTAGGGATGGGCAATCAATGCAGCCTTACCAGTGTCACCCACATCCCAGGAACAAATACAAAAATGCCTTTACCTTATCGTGCCTGTCAGTTGTCTGTAGATAGACATCTTTGTTCAGTGAGTTTGAGGAGGTCCTATTTGAGAATCCTCTATCGGTCTGTAAAGGGACAGGAAGCAAAAAAGTGTTTTAAAGGTTTGGAGAATAGCCCCGTTTATTTATGTTTTCACTCCTTAGGTTCCTCCAGCAGCCACATATATGGCTAATTGTATTTTGCTTAATGATGAAGTGTCAGCCGTGGCTCAGTGGGTAGCACTCTCACCTCTGAGTCAGAAGGTCGTGGGGTCAAGTCCCACCCCAGAGACTTGAGCACAAAGAAAATCTAGATTGACACTCCAGTGCAGTGCTGAGGGAGTGCTGCACTGTCGGAGGTGCCGTCTTTCGGATGAGACGTTAAACCGAGACCCCGTCTGCTCTCTCAGGTGGATGTAAAAGATCCCATGGCACTATTTCGAAGAAGAGCAGGGGAGTTCTCCCCGGTGTCCTGACCAATATTTATTCCTCAATCAACATCACTAAAACAGATTATCTGGTCATTATCACATTGTTGTTTGTGGGAGCTTGCTGTGCGCAAATTGGCTGTCGTGTTTCCTGCATTACAACAGTGGCTACACTTCAAAAGTACTTCATTGGCTGTAAAGCGCTTTGGGACATCCTGAGGTCATGAAAGGCGCTACATAAATGCAAGTCTTTCTTTCTTTTATTCACACGGTGAACTTTACCCTTTTTGTGCATTTGTTGGTTGGACGAAAAGCAGAGAGTGCGAGTGTTTTGTGATGGTTGGGTGTGATTTACTTCATTTGGCACTGCTGATTGGTTATCGGCTAAAATGGTGAGTAACACGGGTGAAAACGGCAGACGTCAGCACCAGGGAAACACCAGCACCATTGTACGGAGAGGAGAGCTGTCATCATGGGCACATTGACCAATCGGAATAACTGCTCCAGACCAGCAGAAGAAACCCAACCAATAATGAGCTGCTTCAACAGGGCAAAGGGCAAGCAGCATCCAACCACATTCTGGATGGAGAGAGGGGTGGGGGGGTTCTGGATTGAACATAAGAACATAAGAAATAAGAGCAGGAGTAGGCCATTCAGCCCTTCAAGCCTGCTCCGCCATTCAATAAGATCATGGCTGATCATCGACCTCAACTCCACTTTCCCGCACTCTCCCCTTATCTCTTGATTTTATTAGGAACCAAAAATCTATCGATCTCTGTCTTGAATATACTCAACAACTGAGCATCCACAGCCCTCTGGGGTAGACAATTCCAAAGATTCATAACCATTTGAGTGAAGAAATTTCTCCTCATCTCAGTCCTAAATGGCCAATCCCTTATTCTGAGACTGAGCCCTTGTTAGAGACTCCCCAGCCAGGGGAAACGCCCTTCCAGCTTCTACCCTTTCAAGCCCCTTAAGAATTTTATACATTTTAATGAGATCACCTCTCATTCCTCTAAACTCTAGGGAATATCAGTCCAGTCTACTCAATCTCTCCTCACAGAACAATCCTCCCATCCCTGCAATCAGTACAGTGAACCTTCGTTGCACTCCTTCCTTAGGTAAGGAGACCAAAACTGTACACAATACTCCAGGTGTGGTCCCACCAGGGCCCTATATAATTGCAGTAAGACGTCTTTACTCTTATACTCAAATCCTCTTGTAATAAAGGTCAACATACCATTTGCTTTCCTAATTGCTTGCTGTACCTGCACGTTAACTTTCAGTGATTTGTGTACAAGGACACCCAGGTCCCTCTGAATACCAACATTTCCCAGTCTCTCACCATTTAAAAAATACTCTGCTTTTCTATTTTTCCTACCAAAGTGGATAACTTCACATTTCTCCACGTTATATTTCATCTGCCATGTTCTTGCCCACTCACTTAACCTGTCTAGATCCCCTTGCAAATTCTTTGTGTCCTTCTCCCCTAGCTGTCCCACCTAGCTTTGTATCGTCAGCAAACTTGGATACATTACACTCGGTCCCCTCATCTAAGCACAGTTCAGTTCCATTCTCAACTCCTCAGATAATCAAGCAGTCCGTGTCCATGTGCAGCAAGACCTGGACAACATTCAGGCTTGGGCTGATAAGTGGCAAGGAACATTTGCGCCACAGAAGTGCCAGGCAATGACCATCTCCAACAAGCGAGTGTCTAACCACCTCACCTTGACATTCAACGGCATTACCATCGCCGAATCTCCCACCATCAACATCCTGGGAGTCACCATTGACCAGAAACTCAACTGGACCAGCCACGTAAATACTGTGGCAACAAGAGCAGGTTAGAGGCTGAATATTCTGTGGCAACTCATTCACCTCCCGATTCCCCAAAGCCTTTCCACCATCTACAAGGCACAAGTCAGGAGTGTGATGGAATACTCTCCATTTGCCTGTAAAGTGCAGCTCCAAATACACTCAAGCAGCTCGACACCATCCAAGACAAAGCAGCCCACTTGATTGGCGCCCCATCCACCCACTTCACTCCCTCCACCGCCGGCGCACCGTGGCTGCAGTGTGAACGATCTACAAGATGCACTGCAGCAACTCGCCAAGGCTTCTTCGGCAGCACCTCCCAAACCCGCGACCTCTACCACCTAGAAGGACAAGGGCAGCAGGTGCATGGGAACACCATCACCTCCAAGTTCCCCATGTAACACACCATCCTGACTTGGAAATATATCGTGGTTCCTTCATCATCGCTGGGTCAAAATCCTGGAACTCCCTCTGTGGGAGTACCTTCACCACACGGACGGCAGCGGTTCAAGAAGGGCAATTAGGGGTGGGCAATAAATGCCAGCCTTGCCAATGACGCAGTTAATATACATGTGAAGTACATTTTCCTGGATTGTGTGTAAGGTGTTTTCTACTAAAAGTAGTCCATGTGGCTAGAATGGTGTCGCCAAAGCCACACCTGTACTATCTACAGGAGGCACTGCAGCAACTCATCAAGCTTACTCCCACTGCACCTCCCAGCCCTGCAACCTCTGTCACCGATACCATGGGAACACCATCGCCTTCACGTTCCTTAAAAGTCACACACCATCCTGACTTGGACATATATCGAGCTGTTCTTTCATCATCGCTGGGTCAGAAACATGGAATTCCCCTCCAAACACACTGTCGGAGCACCATCACACGGACTGCAGCGGTTCAAGGAGGAGGCCCACCACCACCTTCTCAGGGTAACTAGGGATGGGCAATCAATGCAGCCTTGTCAGTGTCACCCACATCCTAGGAACAAATACAAAAATGCCCTCACCTTATCGTACTTGTCAGTTGTCTGCAGATAGACATCTTTGTTCAGTGAGTTTGAGGAGGTCCTATTTGAGAATCCTCGATCAGTCTGTAAAGGGACAGGAAGCAAACAAGTGTTTTAATAGTTTGGAGAATAGCCCCGTTTATTTATGTTTTCACTCCTTAGCTTCCTCCAGCGGCCACACAACTCCCTTCATCCAGGAGCACGGGCTCCTCACGCTCTCACAGGGGAGACTTGAGGTACTGGGAGTATTTCAACTGGGGTAAAGAGAAAGAGGAGATTTAATAGAGGTTTTTAAATTGTGCAGAGTTTTGATAGCGGGGATGAGAAAGACTATTTCTTCTGGTTGGGAAGTCAGTGAGGAGGAGTCATCGATTTGAAATGGTCACAGAGTGATGGAGCTGTCGTCATGGGCAGACCGACCAATCGGACAAGCCGCTAAAGGCCAACAAGAAGAAACCCAACCAATAACGAGCATCCAACAGGGCAAAGGGCAAAGGGCAAGCAGCATCCAACCGAGTTCTAGATGGAGAGCGGGGGAGGGTGTGGAGGGAGAGCGGGGGAGGGTGTGGATGGAGAGCGGGGGAGGGTGTGGGTGGAGAGCGGGGGAGGGCGTGGATGGAGAGCGGGGGAGGGTGTGGAGGGAGAGCGGGGGAGGGTGTGGATGGAGAGCGGGGGAGGGTGTGGAGGGAGAGCGGGGGAGGGTGTGGATGGAGAGTGGGGGAGGGTGTGGAGGGAGAGCGGGGGCCAGGTCTGGAGAGCTCCACTCCCATCACCAGTGGCTGCAGCAGGTACTATCAACATGAGGTACTGCAGCAACTCACCAAGCTTACTGCCACTCCACCTCCCAGCCCATCCTGACTTGAACATATATCGAGCTGTTCCTTCATCATCGCTGAGTCAGAAACCTGGAATTCCCCATCAAACACACTGTCGGAGCACCGTCACACGGACTGCAGCGGTTCAAGGAGGAGGCCCACCACCACCTTCTCAGGGTAACTAGGGATGGGCAATCAATGCAGCCTTGTCAGTGTCACCCACATCCCATGGACAAATACAAAATTGCCCTCACCTTATCGTACTTGTCAGTTGTCTGTAGATAGACATCTTTGTTCGGTGAGTTTGAGGAGATCCTATTTGAGAATCCTCTATCGGTCTGCAAACAGACAGGAAGCAAACAAGTGTTTTAAAGGTTTGGAGAATAGCCCCGTTTATTTATGTTTTCACTTCTTAGCTTCCTCCAGTGGCCACACAACCCCCTTCAGCCAGGAGCACGGGCTCCTCACGCTCTCACAGGGAAGACTTGAAATAATGGTAGTATTTCAACTGGAGCAGAGAAGGGTGAAAGGAGATTTAATAGAGTTTTAAATTGTGCAGAGTTTTGATAGCAGGGATGGAGAAAAACTATTTCCTCTGGTTGGGAAGTCAGTGAGGAGGGGTCATCGAGTTGAAATGATCACAGAGTGATGGAGCTGTCGTCATGGGCAGACCGACCAATCGGACAAGCCGCTAAAGGCCAGCAAGAAGAAACCCAACCAATAACGAGCAGCTCCAACAGGGCAAAGGGCAAAGGGCATGCAGCATCCAACCACGTTCTAGATGGAGAACGGGGGAGGGTCTGGATGGAGAGCGGGGGAGTGTGTGGATGGAGAGCGGGGGAGGGTGTGGATGGAGAGCGGGGGAGGGTGTGGAGGGAGAGTGGGGGAGGGTGTGGATGGAGAGCGGGGGAAGGTGTGGATGGAGAGCGGGGGAAGGTGTGGATGGAGAGCGGGGGAGGGTGTGGATGGAGAGCGGGGGAGGGTGTGGATGGAGAGCGGGGGAGGGTGTGGGTGGAGAGCGGGGGAGGGTGTGGGTGGAGAGCGGGGGAGGGTGTGGATGGAGAGCGGGGGAGGGTGTGGAGGGAGAGCGGGGGAGGGTGTGGAGGGAGAGTGGGGGAGGGTGTGGATGGAGAGCGGGGGAAGGTGTGGATGGAGAGCGGGGGAGGGTGTGGATGGAGAGCGGGGGAGGGTGTGGATGGAGAGCGGGGGAGGGTGTGGGTGGAGAGCGGGGGAGGGTGTGGATGGAGAGCGGGGGAGGGTGTGGATGGAGAGCGGGGGAGGGTGTGGAGGGAGAGCGGGGGAGGGTGTGGATGGAGAGCGGGGGAGGGTGTGGATGGAGAGCGGGGGAGGGTGTGGAGGGAGAGCGGGGGAGGGTGTGGATGGAGAGCGGGGGAGGGTGTGGAGGGAGAGCGGGGGAGGGTGTGGATGGAGAGCGGGGGAGGGTGTGGATGGAGAGCGGGGGAGGGTGTGGAGGGAGAGCGGGGGAAGGTCTGGATGGAGAGCGGGGGAGGGTGTGGATGGAGAGCGGGGGAGGGTGTGGCTGGAGAGCGGGGGAGGGTGTGGACGGAGAGCGGGGGAGGGTGTGGAGGGAGAGCGGGGGAGGGTGTGGATGGAGAGCGGGGGAGGGTGTGGAGGGAGAGCGGGGGAAGGTCTGGATGGAGAGCGGGGGAGGGTGTGGATGGAGAGCGGGGGAGGGTGTGGAGGGAGAGCGGGGGAGGGTGTGGAGGGAGAGCGGGGGAGGGTGTGGAGGGAGAGCGGGGGAAGGTCTGGATGGAGAGCAAGGGCTGGGTCTGGAGATCCCCACTCCCACCACCAGTGGCTGCAGCATGTACTCTCAACATGAGGTACTGCAGCAACTCACCAAGCTTACTGCCACTCCACCTCCCAGCCCATCCTGACTTGAACATATATCGAGCTGTTCCTTCATCGTCGCTGAGTCAGAAACCTGGAATTCCCCATCAAACACCACTGTCGGAGCACCGTCACACGGACTGCAGCGGTTCAAGGAGGAGGCCCACCACCACCTTCTCAGAGTAACTAGGGATGGGCAATCAATGCAGCCTTGTCAGTGTCACCCACATCCTAGGAACAAATACAAAAATGCCCTCACCTTATCGTACTTGTCAGTTGTCTGTAGATAGACATCTTTGTTCGGTGAGTTTGAGGAGGTCCTATTTGAGAATCCTCTATCGGTCTGCAAACAGACAGGAAGCAAACAAGTGTTTTAAAGGTTTGGAGAATAGCCCCGTTTATTTATGTTTTCACTCCTTATCTTCCTCCAGCGGCCACACAACCCCCTTCAGCCAGGAGCACGGGCTCCTCACGCTCTCACAGGGGAGACTTGAGATAATGGGACTATTTCAACTGGAGCAGAGAAGAGAAAGAGGAGATTTAATAGAGGTTTTTAAAATTATGCAGAGTTTTGATAGTGCGGATGGAGAAAGGCTATTTCCTCTGGTTGGGATGTCAGTGAGGAGGGGTCATCGATTTAAAATGATCACAGAGAGTGATGGAGCTGTCATCATGTCAGATTGACCAATCGGAAGAGCCGCTAAAGGCCAGCAGAAGAAACCCAACCAATAACAAGCAGCTCCAACAGGGCAAAGGGCAAGCAGCATCCAACCACATTCTAGATGGGAGAGCGGAGGTCGGGTCTGGACAGACAGCGGGGGCCGGGGTTGGACGGAGAGCGGGAGAAGGTCTGGATGGAGAGCGGGGGAAGGTCTGGATGGAGAGTGCGGGAGGGTGTGGATGGAGAGCGGGGGAAGGTCTGGATGGAGAGTGCGGGAGGGTGTGGATGGAGAGCGGGGGAGGGTGTGGATGGAGAGCGGGGGAAGGTCTGGATGGAGAGTGCGGGAGGGTGTGGATGGAGAGCGGGGGAAGGTCTGGATGGAGAGCGGGGGCCAGGTCTGGATGGAGAGCGGGGGCCAGGTCTGGATGGAGAGCGGGGGCCAGGTCTGGAGGGAGAGCGAGGGAGGGTGTGGAGGGAGAGTAGGGGAAGGTCTGGATGGAGAGCGGGGGCCAGGTCTGGATGGAGAGCGGGGGCCAGGTCTGGAGGGAGAGCGAGGGAGGGTGTGGAGGGAGAGCGGGGGAGGGTGTGGAGGGAGAGCGGGGGCCAGGTCTGGAGAGAGAGCGAGGGAGGGTGTGGAGGGAGAGCGGGGGAGGGTGTGGAGGGAGAGCGAGGGCCAGGTCTGGAGGGAGAGCGAGGGAGGGTGTAGAGGGAGAGCGGGGAGGGTGTGGAGGGAGAGCTGGGGAGGGTGTGGATGGAGAGCGGGGGAGGGTGTGGAGGGAGAGCGAGGGAGGGTGTGGATGGAGAGCGGGGGAGGGTGTGGAGGGAGAGCGGGGGAGGATGTGGATGGAGAGCGGGGGAGGGTGTGGAGGGAGAGCGGGGGAGGGTGTGGGTGGAGAGCGGGGGAGGGTGTGGATGGAGAGTGCGGGAGGGTGTGGATGGAGAGCGGGGGAAGGTCTGGATGGAGAGTGCGGGAGGGTGTGGATGGAGAGCGGGGGAGGGTGTGGATGGAGAGCGGGGGAAGGTCTGGATGGAGAGCGGGGGAGGGTGTGGATGGAGAGCGGGGGAAGGTCTGGATGGAGAGCGGGGGCCAGGTCTGGATGGAGAGCGGGGGCCAGGTCTGGATGGAGAGCGGGGGCCAGGTCTGGAGGGAGAGCGAGGGAGGGTGTGGAGGGAGAGTAGGGGAAGGTCTGGATGGAGAGCGGGGGCCAGGTCTGGATGGAGAGCGGGGGCCAGGTCTGGAGGGAGAGCAAGGGAGGGTGTGGAGGGAGAGCGGGGGAGGGTGTGGAGGGAGAGCGAGGGCCAGGTCTGGAGGGAGAGCGAGGGAGGGTGTAGAGGGAGAGCGGGGGAGGGTGTGGAGGGAGAGCGGGGGAGGGTGTGGATGGAGAGCGGGGGAGGGTGTGGAGGGAGAGCGAGGGAGGGTGTGGATGGAGAGCGGGGGAGGGTGTGGATGGAGAGCGGGGGAGGGTGTGGAGGGAGAGCGGGGGGAGGGTGTGGATGCAGAGCGGGGGAGGGTGTGGAGGGAGAGCGGGGGAGGGTGTGGGTGGAGAGCGGGGGAGGGTGTGGGTGGAGAGCGGGGGAAGGTCTGGATGGAGAGTGCGGGAGGGTGTGGATGGAGAGCGGGGGAGGGTGTGGATGGAGAGCGGGGGAAGGTCTGGATGGAGAGTGCGGGAGGGTGTGGATGGAGAGCGGGGGAAGGTCTGGATGGAGAGCGGGGGCCAGGTCTGGATGGAGAGCGGGGGCCAGGTCTGGATGGAGAGCGGGGGCCAGGTCTGGAGGGAGAGCGAGGGAGGGTGTGGAGGGAGAGTAGGGGAAGGTCTGGATGGAGAGCGGGGGCCAGGTCTGGATGGAGAGCGGGGGCCAGGTCTGGAGGGAGAGCGAGGGAGGGTGTGGAGGGAGAGCGGGGGAGGGTGTGGAGGGAGAGCGAGGGCCAGGTCTGGAGGGAGAGCGAGGGAGGGTGTAGAGGGAGAGCGGGGGAGGGTGTGGAGGGAGAGCGGGGGAGGGTGTGGATGGAGAGCGGGGGAGGGTGTGGAGGGAGAGCGAGGGAGGGTGTGGATGGAGAGCGGGGGAGGGTGTGGAGGGAGAGCGGGGGAGGGTGTGGGTGGAGAGCGGGGGAGGGTGTGGAGGGAGAGCGGGGGAGGGTGTGGAGGGAGAGCGGGGGAGGGTGTGGGTGGAGAGCGGGGGAGGGTGTGGATGGGGAGCGGGGGAGGGTGTGGAGGGAGAGCAGGGGAGGGTGTGGAGGGAGAGCGGGGGAGGGTGTGGAGGGAGAGCGGGGGAGGGTGTGGGTGGAGAGCGGGGGAGGGTGTGGGTGGGGAGCGGGGGAGGGTGTGGATGGAGAGCGGGGGAGGGTGTGGGTGGAGAGCGGGGAGGGTGTGGAGGGAGAGCGGGGGAGGGTGTGGATGGAGAGCGGGGGAGGGTGTGGATGGAGAGCGGGGGAGGGTGTGGATGGAGAGCGGGAGAGGGTGTGGATGGAGAGCGGGGGAGGGTGTGGATGGAGAGCGGGGGAGGGTGTGGATGGAGAGCGGGGGAGGGTGTGGATGGAGAGCGGGGGAGGGTGTGGATGGAGAGCGGGAGAGGGTGTGGATGGAGAGCGGGGGAGGGTGTGGATGGAGAGCGGGGGAGGGTGTGGATGGAGAGCGGGGGAGGGTGTGGATGGAGAGCGGGGGAGGGTGTGGATGGAGAGCGGGGGAGGGTGTGGATGGAGAGCGGGGGAGGGTGTGGATGGAGAGCGGGGGAGGGTGTGGATGGAGAGCGGGGGAGGGTGTGGATGGGGAGCGGGGGAGGGTGTGGATGGAGAGCGGGGGAGGGTGTGGATGGGGAGCGGGGGGAGGGTGTGGATGGAGAGCGGGGGAGGGTGTGGATGGAAAGCGGGGGAGGGTGTGGCGGGGGAGGGTGTGGAGGGAGAGCGGGGGAGGGTGTGGAGGGAGAGCGGGGGAGGGTGTGGAGGGAGAGCGGGGGAGGGTGTGGATGGAGAGTGGGGGAGGGTGTGGGTGGAGAGCGGGGGAGGGTGTGGATGGGGAGCGGGGGAGGGTGTGGATGGAGAGCGGGGGAGGGTGTGGAGGGAGAGCGGGGGAGGGTGTGGAGGGAGAGCGGGGGAGGGTGTGGATGGAGAGCGGGGGAGGGTGTGGAGGGAGAGCGGGGGAAGGTCTGGATGGAGAGCGGGGGAGGGTGTGGAGGGAGAGCGGGGGAGGGTGTGGATGGAGAGCGGGGGAGGGTGTGGATGGAGAGCGGGGGAGGGTGTGGATGGAGAGCGGGGGAGGGTGTGGATGGAGAGCGGGGGAGGGTGTGGATGGAGAGCGGGGGAGGGTGTGGATGGAGAGCGGGGGAAGGTCTGGATGGAGAGCAAGGGCTGGGTCTGGAGATCTCCACTCCCACCACCAGTGGCTGCAGCAGGTACTCTCAACATGAGGTACTGCAGCAACTCACCAAGCTTACTGCCACTCCACCTCCCAGCCCATCCTGACTTGGACATATATCGAGCTGTTCCTTCATCGTTGCTGGGTCAGAAACCTGGAATTCCCCATCAAACACCACTGTCGGAGCACCGTCACACGGACTGCAGCGGTTCAAGGAGGAGGCCCACCACCACCTTCTCAGGGTAACTGGGGATGGGCAATCAATGCAGCCTCTCACCTTATCATACTTGTCAGTTGTCTGTAGATAGACATCTTTGTTCGGTGAGTTTGAGGAGGTCCTATTTGAGAATCCTCTATCAGTCTGTAAAGGGACAGGAAGCAAACAAGTGTTTTAAGAGTTTGGAGAATAGCCCCGTTTATTTATGTTTTCACTTCTTAGCTTCCTCCAGTGGCCACACAACCCCCTTCGACCAGGAGCATGGTCTCCTCACGCTCTCACAGGGGAGACTTGAGATAATGGGACTATTTCAACAGGAGTAGAGAAGGGAAAGAGGAGATTTAACAGGTTTTTAAATTGTGCAGTTTTGATAGCAGGGATGGAGAAAAACTATTTCCTCTGATTGGGAAGTCAGTGAGGAGGGATCATCGATTTGAAATGATCACAGAGTGATGGAGCTGTCGTCATGGGCAGACCGACCAATCGGAAGAGCCGCTCCAGGCCAGCAAGAAGAAACCCAACCAATAACGAGCAGCTCCAACAGGGCAAAGGGCAAAGGGCAAGCAGCATCCAACCACGTTCTAGATGGAGAGCGGGGGAGGGTGTTGAGGGAGAACGGGGGAGGGTGTGGATGGAGAGCGGGGGAGGGTGTGGATGGAGAGCGGGGGAGGGTGTGGAGGGAGAGCGGGGGAGGGTGTGGGTGGAGAGCGGGGGAGGGTGTGGCTGGAGAGCGGGGGAGGGTGTGGCTGGAGAGCGGGGGAGGGTGTGGAGGGAGAGCGGTGGAGGGTGTGGGTGGAGAGCGGGGGAGGGTGTGGATGGAGAGCGGGGGAGGGTGTGGATGGAGAGCGGGGGGAGGGTGTGGATGGAGAGCGGGGGAGGGTGTGGAGGGAGAGCGGGGGAGGGTGTGGAGGGAGAGCGGGGGAGGGTGTGGAGGGAGAGCGGGGGAGGGTGTGGGTGGAGAGCGGGGGAGGGTGTGGCTGGAGAGCGGGGGAGGGTGTGGCTGGAGAGCGGGGGAGGGTGTGGCTGGAGAGCGGGGGAGGGTGTGGAGGGAGAGCGGGGGAGGGTGTGGGTGGAGAGCGGGGGAGGGTGTGGATGGAGAGCGGGGGAGGGTGTGGATGGAGAGCGGGGGAGGGTGTGGATGGAGAGCGGGGGAGGGTGTGGAGGGAGAGCGGGGGAGGGTGTGGAGGGAGAGCGGGGGAGGGTGTGGAGGGAGAGCGGGGGAGGGTGTGGAGGGAGAGCGGGGGAGGGTGTGGATGGAGAGCGGGGGAGGGTGTGGATGGAGAGCGGGGGAGGGTGTGGATGGAGAGCGGGGGAGGGTGTGGATGGAGAGCGGGGGAGGGTGTGGATGGAGAGCGGGGGAGGGTGTGGAGGGAGAGCGGGGGAGGGTGTGGATGGAGAGCGGGGGAGGGTGTGGAGGGAGAGCGGGGGAGGGTGTGGAGGGAGAGCGGGGGAGGGTGTGGAGGGAGAGCGGGGGAGGGTGTGGAGGGAGAGCGGGGGAGGGACTGGATGGAGAGCGGGGGAGGGTGTGGATGGAGAGCGGGGGGGCATTTGGCGGTCTCCACTCCCTCCACCACTGGCGCACCATGCACTATGAGAGGAGGCACTGCAGCAACTCACCAAGCTTACTCCCACTGCACCTCCCAGCCCTACATCATATCATGGGAACACCATTGCCTCCAAGTTCCTCTCCAAGTCACACACTATCCTGACTTGGACATATATCGCGCTGTTCCTTCATCATCGCTGGGTCAGAAACCTGGAATTTCCATCAAACACCACTGTCGGAGCACCGTCACACGGACTGCAGCGGTTGAAGGAGGAGGCCCACCACCACCTTCTCAGGGTAACTAGGGATGGGCAATCAATGCAGCCTTACCAGTGTCACCCACATCCCAGGAACAAATACAAAAATGGCCTCACCTTATCGTAATTGTCAGTTGTCTGTAGATAGACATCTCTGTTCGGTGAGTTTGAGGTGGTCCTATTTGAGAATCCTCTATCGGTCTGTAAAGGGACAGGAAGCAAACAAGTGTTTTAAAGGTTTGGAGAATAGCTCCGTTTATTAATGTTTTCACTCCTTAGCTTCCTCCTGTGGCCACACAACCTCCTTCATCCAGGAGCACGGGCTTCTCAGGTTCTCACAGGGGAGACTTGTGATAGTGGGACTATTTCAACTGGATGGACAGCGGGGGTCGGGTCTGGAGGGAGAGCGGGGGAGGGTCTGGATGGAGAGCGGGGGAGGGTGTGGATGGAGAGCGGGGGAGGGTCTGGAGGGAGAGCGGGGGAGGGTCTGGATGGAGAGCGGGGGAGGGTGTGGGTGGAGAGCGGGGGAGAGTCTGGAGGGAGAGCGGGGGAGGGTGTGGGTGGAGAGCGGGGGAGAGTCTGGGTGGAGAGCGGGGGAGGGTCTGGAGGGAGAGCGGGGGAGGGTCTGGAGGGAGAGCGGGGGAGGGTCTGGAGGGAGAGCGGGGGAGGGTCTGGATGGAGAGCGGGGGAGGGTGTGGGTGGAGAGCGGGGGAGGGTCTGGAGGGAGAGCGGGGGAGGGTCTGGATGGAGAGCGGGGGAGGGTGTGGATGGAGAGTGGGGGAGGGTGTGGAGGGAGAGCGGGGGAGGGTGTGGAGGGAGAGCGGGGGAGGATGTGGAGGGAGAGCGGGGGAGGGTGTGGAGGGAGAGCGGGGGAGGGTGTGGAGGGAGAGCGGGGGAGGGTGTGGAGGGAGAGCGGGGGAGGGTGTGGAGGGAGAGCGGGGGAGGGTGTGGATGGAGAGCGGGGGAGGGTCGGGGGGAGAGTGGGGGAGGGTGTGGAGGGAGAGCGGGGGAGGGTGTGAATGGAGAGCGGGAGAGGGTCGGGGGGAGAGCGGGGGAGGGTGTGGAGGGAGAGCGGGGGAGGGTGTGGATGGGGAGCGGGGGAGGGTGTGGGTGGAGAGCGGGGGAGGGTGTGGGTGGAGAGTGGGGGAGGGTGTGGGTGGAGAGTGGGGGAGGGTGTGGATGGAGAGGGGGGGAGGGTGTGAATGGAGAGCGGGGGAGGGTGTGGAGGGAGAGCGGGGGAGGGTCGGGGGGGAGAGCGGGGGAGGGTGTGGAGGGAGAGCGGGGGAGGGTGTGAATGGAGAGCGGGGGAGGGTGTGGATGGAGAGGGGGGGAGGGTGTGAATGGAGAGCGGGGGAGGGTGTGGAGGGAGAGCGGGGGAGGGTCGGGGGGAGAGCGGGGGAGGGTGTGGAGGGAGAGCGGGGGAGGGTGTGGGTGGAGAGCAGGGGAGGGTGTGGAGGGAGAGCGGGGGAGGGTGTGGAGGGAGAGCGGGGGAGGGTGTGGAGGGAGAGCGGGGGAGGGTGTGGAGGGAGAGCGGGGGAGGGTGTGAAGGGAGAGCGGGGGAGGGTGTGGAGGGTGAGCGGGGGAGGGTGTGGAGGGAGAGTGGGGGAGGGTGTGGAGGGAGAGCGGGGGAGGGTGTGGAGGGAGAGCAGGGGAGGGTCGGGGGAGAGCGGGGGAGGGTGTGGAGGGAGAGCGGGGGAGGGTGTGGAGGGAGAGCGGGGGAGGGTGTGAATGGGGAGCGGGGGAGGGTGTGGATGGAGAGGGGGGGGCCGGGTCTGGTTGGAGAGCGGGGGCCGGGTCTAGATGGGGAGCGGTGGCTGGTTTGGATGGAGAACAGGGGAGCATTTGGAAATCTCCATTCCCTGCACCACTGGCGCACCGTGTACTATTTACAGGAGGCACTGCAGCAACTCACCATGCTTACTCCCACTGCACCTCCCAGCTCTATCACCGATATCATGGGAACACCATCGCCTCCAAGTTCCCACCAAGTTACACACCATCCGGACTTGGACGGATATCGCCGTTCCTTCATCGTCACTGGCTCAGGTGGTGTGCAGTAACTGCAGCATGTGGGAGTCTGTGGAGAGCATCACGAACCCGAGCAACCACATCTGCAGTAAGTGTCTGCCACTCGAGGAACTTCGGCTCAGAATTGCTGAGCTGGAGTACGAGCTGCAGACATTGCGATGCATCAGGGAGGGGGAGAGTTACCTGGACACTTTGTTCCAGGAGGCAGTCACACCCTTTAGGTTAAGTAGTACTTTAGAGTTCGTCAGTGGGATCGCGAGTCAGGAAGGTATAGGGACCCAGGATCTAGTGATGGAGAAGCCTCAGTCCTGGACCTTGTCCAACAGGTACGAGATACTTGCTGCCTATATGGATGAGGAAAAGGACTGCAGGGAGGATGGGCAAACTGACCACGGCACCGTGGTACAGGGGGCCATCCAAGTGGGGGGAGAAGGAAGGAATGTGGTAGTAGTAGGGGACAGTATAGTCAGGGGGATAGGTACTGTTCTCTGCAGCCGCGAAAGAGAGTTCCGAAGGTTGTGTTGCCTGCCCGGTGCCAGAGTTAAGGATATCTCCTCGCGGCTAAAGAAGAACTTGGAGTGGGAGGAGGAGGATCCAGTTGTCGTGGTCTATGTAGGAACCAACGACATAGGTAGAACTAAGAATGAGGTTCTGCTGAGGGAGTTTGAGGAGGTAGGGTTAAATTAATAAGCAGAACTTCAAGGGTAATAATCTCTGGATTACTACCTGAGCCTCTCGCAAATTGGCATAGGGTCAAGCAGATCAGAGAGTTAAATGCGTGGCTCAAAGAGTGGTGTGGGAAGAAGGGATTTCAATTCATGGGGCACTGGCACCAGTACTGGGGAAAGAGGGAGCTGATGCGTTGAATCGGGCTCCACTTAAACCGGGCTGGGACCAGCGTCCTGGCAAATCGAATAACTAGGGCTGTAGATTGGGCTTTAAACTAAAAGAGGGGGGGGAGAGGTCAGGTGAGGGGAAATTTAGAAATCTAAAGAGAAAGGTCAAGGCAATAGAGCAGTGTAGTGATTTGGGTAAAAATAAGCAGAGTGTGACAGAAAGGGACAGAGAGTTTAACGGTAGCAGTGCAGCAGAGAATAAGGTCAAAGCAGTGAATAATGGTAAAAATTTTTAATTAAAGGCTCTTTATCTGAATGCATGAAACATTCGTAACAAGATAGACGAACTAGTGGCACAAATAGAGATAAATGGGTTTGGTCTAATAGCCATTACAGAGACGTGGTTGCAAGGTGACCAAGGTTGGGAACTAAATGTTCTAGGGTACTTGACGTTTCGAAAAGACAGGCAGAATGGAAAAGGAGGGGGAGTAGCCCTGATAATAAAGGATGACATAAGGACAGTAGCGAGAAAGGATCTTGGCTCAGAAGATCAGGAAGTAGAATCAGTATGGGTGGAGATAAGGAATAACAAGGGGCAGAAAACACTGGTGGGAGTAGTATATAGGCCCCCTAACAGTAGCTAATCAGTTGGACAGAATATTAATCAAGAAATAGTAGGAACTTGTAACAAAGGTAATGCAATAATCATGGGGGACTTTAACCTTCATATAGACTGGACAAATCAAATTGGCAAAGGTAGTCTGGAGGATGAATTCATGGAATGCATTCGGGACAGTTTCCTAGAACAATACGTCATGGAACCAACCAGGGAACAGGCTATTTTAGATCTTGTATTGTGTAATGAGAAGGGTTAATTAGCAATCTCATAGTAAAGGATACTCTGGGGCAGAGTGATCATAATATGATAGAATTTCACATTAAGTTTGAGAGTGACTTGCTTAAGTCCGAAACTAGAGTCTTAAACTTAAAAAAAGCCAATTACATAGGTATGAGGGGCAAGTTGGCTAAGGTAGATTAGAAAAATAGATTAAAAGGTATGGCGGTAGATAAGCAGTGGCTAGCATTTAAAGAAATATTTCATAATTCTCAACAAAAATACATTCCATTGAGAAACAAAAACTCCACAGGAAAAGTGATCCAACCGTGGCGAACTAAAGAAGTTAAAGATAGCATTAGATTGAAAGAAGAAGCTTATAATGTTGCAAAGAATAGTAGTAAGCCGGAGGATTGGGAGAGTTTCAGAAACCAGCAAAGGATGACCAATAAATTGATAAAAAGGGAAAAAATAGAATGAGAGAAAACTAGCAAGAAATATAAAAGCAGATTGTAAGAACTTCTACAAGTATGTAAAAAGGAAGAGAGTAGCAAAAGTAAACGTTGGTCCATTAGAGGCTGAGACAGGAGAAATTATTATGGGGAATAAGGAAATGGCAGAAATGATAAACAAATATTTTGTATCTGTCTTCACAGTAGAAGACACAAAAAGCATACCAAAAATGGTGGGGAACCAAGGGTCTAATGAGGGTGAGGAACTTAACGTAATTAATATAAGTAGAGAAAAAGTACTAGAGAAACTAATGGGACTAAAAGCCGACAAATCACCTGGACCTGACAGCTTACATCCTAGGGTTCTAAAAGAGGTGGCTGAAGAGATAGTGGATGCATTGGTTTTGATCTTCCAAAATTCCCTA
The DNA here is from genome assembly GCA_030390025.1 of Squalus acanthias. Taxonomy (NCBI): domain Eukaryota; kingdom Metazoa; phylum Chordata; class Chondrichthyes; order Squaliformes; family Squalidae; genus Squalus; species Squalus acanthias. The sequence goes on from CM059450.1 coordinate 20,322,103, forward strand.
GATTCTAGAATGGTCCCAGCAGATTGGAAGGTCGCAAATGTAACACTGCTATTCAAGAAAGGAGGGAGAGAGAAAACAGGGAACTACAGGCCAGTTAGCCTGACATCAGTCATCGGGAAAATGGTGGAATCCATTGTTAAGGAACTGGTATCAGGGCACTTAGAAAATCATAACATGATTTGGCAGAGTCAACATGGTTTTATGAAAGGGAAATTGTGTTTGACAAATTTATTAGAGTTTTTTGAGGATATAACTAGCAGGGTAGATAAACGGGAACCAGTGGATGTAGTATATTTGGATTTCCAAAAGGCATTCGATAAGGTGCCACATAAAAGGTTATTACACAAGATTAGGGCTCATGGGTTTGGGGGTAATATAGTAGCATGGATAGAGGATTAGTTAACGGACAGAAAACAGAGAGTAGGGATATACAGGTCTTTTTCAGGTTGGCAAGCTGTAACTAGTGGGGTGCCGCAAGGATCAGTGCTGGGGCCTCAGCTATTTACGATCTATATTAATGACCTAGATGAAGGCACCAAATGTAATGTATCCAAGTTTGCTGACGATACAAAGCTAGGTGGGAGAGTAAGCTGTGAGGAGAACACAAAGAGTCTGCAAAAGGATATAGATAGACTAAGTGAGTGGGCAGTAAGGTGGCAGATGGAGTATAATGCAGGAACATGTGAGGTTATTCACTTTGGTAGGAAGAATAGAAAAACAGAATATTTTTTAAATGGTGAGGAACTTTCAAATGTTGGTGTTCAGAGAGATTTGGGTGTCCTCGTGCAAGAAACTCAGAAAGCTAGTATGCAGGTATAGCAAGCAATAAGGAAGGCAAATGGCATGTTGGCATTTATTGCAAGGGGGTTGGAGTATAAGAGTAGGGAAGTCTTGCTACAATTGTACAGGGCCTTGGTGAGACCACACCTGGAGTACTGTGTGCAGTTTTGGTCTCCTTATCTAAGGAAGGATATACTTGCCTTGGAGGCAGTGCAACAAAGGATCACTAGATTGATTCCTGGGATGAGAGAGCTGTCCTATGATGAGAGATTGTGTAGAATGGGCCTATACTCTCTGGAGTTTAGAAGAATGAGAGGTGATCTCATTGAAACATACAAGGTTCTGAAGGGGATTGACAGGGTAGATGCTGCGAGGTTGTTTCCCCTGGCTGGAGTGTCTAGAACTAGGGGGCATAGTCTCAGGATAAGGGGTCGGCTATTTAGGACTGAGATGAGGAGGAATTTCTTCACTCAGAGGGTTGCGAATCTTTGGAATTCTTTGCCCCAGAGGGCTGTGAATACAGAGGGGGAAAAATTCAGTATCGCCCCGTTTGGGGCGCAATTATCGGCCGGGCGCAAAGATTAGCGCCTGGCGCTAATTATCGCCTCCGACTGCAAACTTGACTTTTATCGCCCCTGGAGGTGATTGGAGCGCTAAATCAGGCGCTTCACACCTGTCTTAAGGCGCAAAGGCCGAGGAGCGAGGCGCTAACTCAGAGCACTGGCGAAGCTCATGTGATGTCAGTCAGCAATGGAACACACACACAATGGCACCGGCCAGTTCTTAAAGGGGAGGGTTGATCTTGCTCTCCATCCACATCCTGCTCATTGCAGCCTTGAATCTCGGCCTGGAGAGACCTGTACATCAAATCTGCTGGAAAGAACAATGGAGAGGCCCAGGGAAAGAGCTCAGAGTGCAGCCCCCACAGTCTCTTCTAAATCGATACAAGGAAGGGCAAATCAAAATGAACGTGCAAAGTGCTGCTCAGTACCCAAAACTCCTTCACACAGCGTTGAATCTCTCCAGAAGTCTCTCTCTCTCTCTCTCAGAATGCGTGGTGCAAAAATGTCACCAACAAAAAAAGGCAGGAAGTGTTCGCCTTTAAATAGCGCTCCACCAGTCCCTTCGTGACTGCAAAACGCTCCCCTCAACCTGTCATTGCTAGCGGCAGGCGGTAAGGCAGGGGGCGCCACTCAATACCAGGGCGTTGCGCACTCGACTGACGTCACGATCTGCCGGCGCAAAAGATCGTGGCGGAAGTGTTTAGCGCCGCCGCAAAATGTCTAGTTAATTTCATGAGCGGCGCAAACATCGCTGCGCACGGGCGCTAGTTGCTTTGCGTCCCCTTAAGGCGCTAATGGGAGGCGGAAACTGTCGTCGTCGTCGGTGAAGGTGAAGGTGAAATATCTGGGAGCAGACTTAGGGCTGCTGCTCATTTTGCCTTCAGGTCCTCTCACAGCAAAGGCCAGGCAGTCTTTGCAGACCTTCAATGCAGCAGCAATGATGACATCATCAGAGGCGACTTTCAGACTGAAACCACTAATTGGGTCATGGGTTCCCACATGCTGGAGCTCAATTGCCCAATTAGGTGAAAATCGCATCAATCTCCCACATCCAATTGCAGTCGGGTGGATAACACGAAAAGTGGATGACAAGACCCCAACCCGCCCCAGTATCAAAATCCAGCCCTTTGAGTATATTCAAAGCTGAGAGAGGTAGATTTTTGACTTGGGGAAATCAAGGGATATGGAGATCAGGCAGGAAAGTGGAGTTGAGGTCAATGATCAGCCATGATCTTATTGAATGGCAGAGCAGACTCGAGGGGCAGTATGGCCGACTCCTGCTCCTATTTCTTATGTTCTTAAAAACCTGGAATTCCCCTCCAAACACACTGTCGGAGCACCGTCACACGGTCTGCAGCGGTTCAAGCAGGAGGCCCACCACCACCTTCTCAGGGTAACTAGGGATGGGCAATAAATACAGCCTTGCCAGTGTCACCCACATCCCAGGAACAAATACAAAATTGCCCTCACCTTATCGTACTTGTCAGTTGTCTGTAGATAGACATCTTTGCTCGTTGTGTTTGAGGAAGTCCTATTTGAGAATCCTCTATCAGTCTGTAAAGGGACAGGAAGCAAACAAGTGTTTTAAACGTTTGGTGAATAGCCCCGTTGATTTCTTTTGTCACTCCTTAGCTTCCTCCAGTGGCCACACAACCTCCTTCATCCAGGAGCACGGGCTCCTCACGCTCTCACAGGGGAGACTTGAGATAATGGGACTATTTCAACTGGATGGAGAGCAGGGCCGGGTCTGGATGGAGAGCGGGGGAGGGTCTGGATGGAGAGCAGGGCCGGGTCTGGATGGAGAGCAGGGGAGGGTCTGGATGGAGAGCGGGGGAGGGTCTGGATGGAGAGCGGGGGAGGGTGTGGATGGAGAGCAGGGGAGGGTGTGGAGGGAGAGCGGGGGAGGGTGTGGAGGGAGAGCGGGGGAGGGTGTGGAGGGAGAGCGGGGGAGGGTGTGGATGGAGAGCGTTGGCCGGGTCTGGATGGAGAGGGGGGGCCGGGTCTGGATGGGGAGCGGTGGCTGGTTTGGATGGAGAACAGGGGAGCATTTGGAAATCTCCACTCCCTCCACCACTGGCGCACCGTGTACTATCTACAGGAGGCAGTGCAGCAACTCACCATGCTTACTCCCACTGCACCTCCCAGCTCTACAGCCTCTATCACGGGAACACCATCGTCTCCAAGTTACACACTATCCTGACTTGGACATATATCGAGCTGTTCCTTCATTATCACTGGGTCAGAAACCTGGAATTCCCCATCAAACACACTGTCGGAGGAGGCCCACCACCACCTTCTCAGAGTAACTAGGGATGGGCAATCAATGCAGCCTTACCAGTGTCACCCACATCCCAGGAACAAATACAAAATTGCCCTCACCTTATCATACTTTTCAGTTGTCTGTAGATAGACATCTTTGCTTGGTGAGTTTGAGGAGGTCCTATTTGAGAATCCTCTATCAGTCTGTAAAGGGACAGGAAGCAAACAAGTGTTTTAAAGGTTTGGAGAATAGCCCTGTTTATTTATGTTTTCACTTCTTAGCTTCCTCCAGCGGCCACACAACCCCTTTCAGCCAGGAGCATGGGCTCCTCACGCTCTCACACGGGACACTTGAGATATTGGGACGATTTCAACCGGAGCAGAGAAGGGTAAGAAGAGATTTAATAGAGGTTTATATAATTACGCAGAGTTTGATAAAGTGAATAGAAGGATACTATTTGTTCTGGTTGTGAGGAGGAGTCATCGATGACCACAGAGAGTGAGGAGAGAGGTTAGGAGAAATTTCTTGCCACAGATGGCTGTTGGAGCGTGGAATGTTTGGCCACAGGGACTGTTTGGGGCAGAGCCCTTTGCATCTTTTAAAAGAAAACTGCATAATTATTTGAAGCAGAGGAAGATCCAAGCGAGACAGCAGAGCAGTGGTATCAGTCTTGGATTCTCTAACGAAGGGCCAGCACAGGCCCGATTCAGCCGAATGACCTCTTTCTAGATAGATTCACAGAAACTTACAGCACAGAAGGGGCCATTCGGCCCGTCGTGCCTGTGCCGGCTCTTTGAAAGATCAATCGTGCTTCGTCCCACATCCCCCGCTTTTTGTCCGTAACCCTGTAAGTTCCTCATCCTCAAGGACCCATCCGACTCCCTTTTAAATTATTTCTGGAATCGGCTTCCGCCACCTTTTCAGGTCGAGTGTTCCAGATCCCCACAACTCTCTGAGTGAAAACATTTCTCCTCATCTCCCCTCGAGATCGTTTGTCAATGATTTTAAATCTGCGACCTCTGGTTATTGACCCACTCGCCAGAGGGGATAGTTTTTCTCTCTCTACCCTATCAAAACCTCTCATCATCTTGAAAACCTCTATTAGGTCACCTCTTAACCTTCTCTGCTCCAAGGAGAACAGTCCGAACTTTTCCAACCTCTCCTCATAACTGAAGTCCCTCATCCCTGGTAACATCCTGGTAAACCTCCTCTACTCTTTCTAAGGCCTTTACATCTTTCCTGAAGTGTGGGGCCCAGAATTGTCCAATACTCCAGCTGAGGCCTAACCAGTGATTTATAAAGTTCCAGCATGATCTCTCGGCTTTAATATTCTATTCCTCTATTTCCAAGTAACCCATACGCTTTTTTAACCACCTTAGCAACTTACCCTGACACCTTTAAGGATTTGTGTATATGGACACCAAGGTCTCTCTGCTCATCTACACTTCTCAAAATCGTGCCATTTATAGTATACTGTCTTTCCATATTAGTCCTCCCAAAGTGCATCACTTCACATTTCTCTGCATTGAACTCCATCGGCCATGCTTCTGCCCATTTCACCATCCTGTCTATGTCAGCCTGAAGCCTATAACTATCCTCATCACTATCTACTTCTTTGCCAAGTCTCGTATCATCTGCAAACTTTATAATGCTGCTCCCTACACCCGAGTCTAGGGCGTTTATAAAAATTGAAGAGTAATGGACCCAAAACTGACCCTTGGGGAACACCACTGCAAACCACCTCCCAGTCTGAAAACCATCCATCCACCACCACCCTCTGCTTCCTGTCACTGAGCCAATGTTATATCAATACCACCACTTTCCGCTTAATTCCATCGCCTTCCATCTTCAAAATAAGCCTCTTGTGTGGCACTTTGTTGAATGCCTTCCAAAAGACCATATATACAATATCTACTACACTACCTTGATAAGAACATAAGAAATAGGAGCAGGAGTAGGCCATTTGGCCCCTCGAGCCTGCTCCACCATTCGATAAGATCATGGCTGATCTGATCTTGGCCTCAACTCCACTCCCCTGCCCGCTCCCCATAACCCTTGACTCCCTTATCGTTCAAAATTCTGTCTATCTCCACCTTCAATATATTCAATCACCCAGCCTCCACAGCTCTCTGGGGTAGAGAATTCCAAAGATTCACGACCCTCTGAGAGAAGAAATTCCTCCTCAATGGGAAACAGGGAAATAGCGGAGACTTTGAACAAATATTTTGTATCGGTCTTCACGGTAGAAGACACTAAAAGCATGCCAGTAATAATAGATAATCAAGCTGTAGGGGCTATAGGGAGGGGGGAGCTTAAAACATCTCTGTTTTAAATGGGCGACCCTTTATTCTGAAACTATGCCCCATAGTTCTAGATTCCCCCTCGAGGGGAAACATCCTCTCAGCATCTACCTTGTCGAGCCCCCTCAGAATCTTATACGTTTCAATAAGATCACCTCTCATTCTTCTAAACTCCAATGAGTATAGGCCCAACTTGCTCAACCTTTCTTCATAAGACAACCCCTTTGTCTCAGGAATTAACCTAGTGAACCTTCTCTGAACTGCCTCCAATGCAAGTATATCCCTCAAGGTCGCAGGAATGTACCGGCAGACAGGAAGATGGCTTGAAGTGTGTCTACTTCAATGCAAGGAGCATCCGGAATAAGGTAGGAGAACTTGGAGCGTGGATTGGTACTTGGGACTACAATGTGGTGGCCATTACGGAGACATGGTTAGAACAGGGACAGGAATGGTTGTTGGAAGTTCCGGGGTATAGATGTTTCAGTAAGAGTAGGGAAGTTGGTAAGAAAGGTGGAGGAGTAGCATTGTTAATCAAGGATAGTTTAACAGCGGCAGAAAGGCAGTTCGAGGGGGATCTGCCGTCTGAGGTAATATGGGCTGAAGTTAGAAATAGGAAAGGAGCGGTCACGTTGTTAGGAGTTTTCTACAGGCCCCCAAATAGTAATAGAGATGTGGAGGAAGAAATTGCAAAGCAGATTATGAATAGGTGTGGAGGTCACAGAGTAGTTGTCATGGGTGACTTTAACTTTCCAAATATTGATTGGAACCTTTATAGGTCAAACAGTTCGGATGGGATAGTTTTTGCACAGTGTGTGCAGGAGGGTTTCCTGACACAATATGTGGATAGGCCGACAAGAGCTGGGGCCACGTTGGATTTGGTACTGGGTAATGAACCGGGCCAAGTGTTTGATTTGTATGTGGGAGAGCACTTTGGAGATAGTGACCACAATTCGGTAACTTTCACTATTGCAATGGAGAGGGATAGGGCCATACGGCAGGGCAGGGTTTATAATTGGGGGAGGGGTAATTATGATGCGATTAGGCAAGAATTAGGGAGTATAAGATGGGAACAGAAACTATCAGGGAAAGGCAGAAACGAAAAGTGGAGCTTTTTCATGGAGCAATTACTGCGTGTCCTTGATAGGTATGTCCCTGTCAAGCAGGGAGGAAATGGCCGAGTGAGAGAACCATGGTTCACAAAAGAGGTTGAATGTCTAGTCAAGAGGAAAAAGGAAGCGTATGTAAGGATGAGAAAACAAGGTTCAGTTGGGTCGATTGAGGGGTACAAGGTAGCAAGGAATGAGCTAAAAAAAGAGCTTAGGAGAGCTAGGAGGGGGCATGAGAAGTCCTTGGCGGGTCGGATCAAGAAAAACCCCAAGGCTTTTTACTCTTATGTGAGAAATAAAAGAATGACCAGGGTGAGGGTAGGGCCGGTCAAGGACAGTAGTGGGAACTTGTGCATGGAGTCAAAAGAGATAGGAGAGGTGATGAATGAATACTTTTCGTCAGTGTTCACCGAGGAGAGGGGCCATGTTTTTGAGGATGAGAGTGTGATAAAGGTGGATAGGCTGGAGGAGGTAGATGTTCTGAGGGAAGATGTTTTAGCAATTTTGAAGAACCTGAGGGTCGATAAGTCCCCTGGGCCAGATGGGATATATCCTAGGATTCTTTGGGAGGCAAGGGAGGAGATTGCAGAGCCTTTGGCTTTGATCTTTGGGTCCTCACTGTCCACGGGGATGGTGCCAGAGGACTGGAGAGTGGCGAATGTTGTTCCTCTCTTCAAGAAAGGAAATAGGAATGACCCTGGTAATTATAGGCCGGTTAGTCTTACTTCGGTGGTTGGTAAGATAATGGAAAAGGTCCTGAGGGATAGGATTTATGACCATTTGGAAAGGGGCAACTTAATCAGGGATAGTCAACACGGATTCGTGAAGGGTAAGTCTTGCCTAACAAATTTGATTGAATTCTTTGAGGAGGTAACCAAGTGTGTAGATGAAGGTAGAGCAGTTGATGTCGTATACATGGATTTTAGTAAGGCGTTTGATAAGGTTCCCCATGGTCGGCTCATGAAGAAAGTAAGGAGTTGTGGGATAGAGGGAAATTTGGCCGATTGGATAAGTAACTGGCTATCTCATAGAAGGCAGAGGGTGGTGGTGGATGGAACATTTTCGGACTGGAGACCAGTTACCAGCGGTGTGCCACAGGGGTCGGTGCTGGGTCCTCTGCTGTTTGTGATTTTTATCAATGACTTGGAGGAGGGGACTGAAGGGTGGATCAGTAAATTTGCTGATGACACCAAGATTGGTGGAGCAGTGGATGAGGTGGAGGGCTGTTGTAGGCTGCAAAGAGACATTGATAGGATGCAGAGCTGGGCCGAAAAATGGCAGATGGAATTTAACCCTGATAAGTGCGAGGTGATTCATTTTGGTAGGGCAAATTTGAATAAGGATTACAGGGTCAACGGCAGGGTTCTGAGGAACGTGGAGGAGCAGAGGGATCTGGGGGTTCATATCCACAGATCTCTGAAGGTTGCCACTCAAGTGGATAGAGCAGTAAAGAAGGCCTATAGTGTGTTGGCGTTTATTAACAGAGGGTTTGAGTTTAAGAACCGTGAGGTTATGCTGCAACTGTACAGGACCTTGGTGAGACCACATTTGGAATATTGTGTGCAGTTCTGGTCACCTCACTATAGGAAGGACGTGGAAGCATTGGAAAGAGTGCAAAGGAGATTTACCAGGATGCTGCCTGGTTTGGGGGGGAGGTCTTATGAGGAAAGATTGAGGGAGTTGGGGCTTTTCTCTTTAGAGCGGAGGAGGATGAGAGGCGACTTAATAGAGGTTTATAAGATGATGAGGGGGATAGATAGAGTGGATGTTCAGAGACTATTTCCTCGGGTAGAGGCAGCTGTTACAAGGGGGCATAACTATAAGGTGCATGGGGGGAGATATAGAAGGGATGTCCGAGGTAGATTCTTTACTCAGAGAGTGGTTGGGGTGTGGAATGGACTGCCTGCTGTGATAGTGGAGTCGGACACTTTAGGAACTTTCAAGCGGTTATTGGATAAGCACATGGAGCACACCAGAGTGATAGGGAGTGTGATAGCTTGATCTTGGTCTCGGACAATGCTCGGCACAACATCGAGGGCCGAAGGGCCTGTACTGTGCTGTACTGTTCTATGTTTCTATCCCTCCTTAAATAAGGAGACCAAACCTGTATGCAGTACTCCAGGTGTGGTCTCACCAACGCCCTGTACAGTTGTAGTAAGACTTCCCTACTTTTATACTCCATCCCCCTTACCATAAAGGCCAACATTCCATTTGCCTTCCTAATTACTTGCTGTACCTGCATGCTAACTTTTTGGGGGAAAAATTCAATATCGCCCCGTTTGGGGCGCAATTATCGGCCAGGCGCAAAGATTAGGGCCTGGCGCTAATTATCACCTCCGACTGCAAACTTGACTTTTATCGCCCCTGGACGTGATTGGAGCGCTAAATCAGGCGCTACACATCTGTCTTAAGGCGCAAAGGCCGAGGAGCGAGGCGCTAACTCAGAGCGCTGGCGAAGCTCATGTGATGTCAGTCAGTAATGGAACACAGACACAATGGCGCCGGCCAGTTCTTAAAGGGGTGGGTTGATCTTGCTTTCCATCCACATCCTGCTCATTGCAGCCTTGAATCTCGGCCTGGAGAGACCTGTACATCAAATCTGCTGGAAAGAACAATGGAGAGTACCAGGGAAAGAGCTCAGAGTGCAGCCCCCACAGTCTCTTCTAAATCGATACAAGGAAGGCCAAATCAAAATGAACCTGCAAAGTGCTGCTCAGTACCCAAAACTCCTTCACACAGCGTTGAATCTCTCCAGAAGTCTCTCTCTCTCTCAGAATGCGTGGTTCAAAAATGTCGGCAACAAAAAAAGGCAGGAAGCGGTCGCCTTTAAATAGCGCTCCCCCAGTCCCTTCCTGACTGCAAAACGCTCCCCTCAACTTGTCGTTGCTAGCGGCAGGCGGTAAGGCAGGGGGCGCCACTCAATATCCGCTCCAGGGCGCTACCGGGGCGTTGCGCACTCGACTGACGTCACGATCTGCCGGCGCAGGAGATCGTGGCGGTACTGTTTAGCGCTGCCGCAAAATGTCTAGTAAATTTCGCGAGCAGCGCAAACATCTCCGCGCCCGGGCGCTAGTTGCTTTGCGCCCCATTAGCGCCCTCTTAAGGCGCTAACGGGAGGCGCAACCAACTGAATTTTCCCCCCTTTGTGTTTCATGTACAAGGACCCCCAGATCCCTTTGTACCGCAGAATTTTGTAGTCTCCCTCCATTTAAATAATAATTGGCTTTTTTATTTTTCCTACCAAAGTGGATAACCTCACATTTTATCACATTATACTCCGTCTGCCAAATTTTTGCCCACTCACTTAACCTATCTATATTCCTTTGCAGATTCTTTCTGTCCTCTTCACAACTTGCTTTCCCACCTATCTTTGTATCATCAGCAAATTTGGCTACATTACACTCGGTCCCTTCAACCAAGTCATTAATATAGATTGTAAATAGCCGAGGCCCCAGCACTGATCCCTGTGGCACCCCACTAGTTACAGTTTGCCAACCTGAAAATTACCCATTTATCCTGACTCTGTTTCCTGTTAGTTAGCCAATCCTCTATCCATGCAAATATATTACCCCCAACGCCGTGAGCTCTTATCTTGTGCAGTAACCTTTTAAGTGGCACCTTATCGAATGCCTTCTGGAAATCCAAATAAACTACATCTACTGGTTCCCCTTTATCCACCCTGCTCGTTACATCCTCAAAGAACTCTAGCAAATTTGTCAAACATGATTTCCCTTTCATAAAACCATGCTGACTCTGCTTGACTGTATTATGATTTTCTAAATGTCCTGCTACTACTTCCTTAATGATGGACTCCAGCATCTTCCCAATGACAGATGTTAGGCTAACTGGTCTATAGTTTCCTGCTTTCTGTCTCCCTCCTTTCTTGAATAGGGGTGTTACATTTGCGGTTTTCCAATCCACTGGGACCTCTCCAGAATCCAGGGAATTTTGGTAGATTACAACCAATGCATCCACTATCTCTGCAGCCACTTCTTTTAAGACCCTAGGATGCAGGCCAACAGGTCCAGGGGACTTGTCCACCTTTAGTCGCATAAGTTTGCCTAGTACTTTTTCTCTAGTGATGGTGATTGCTTTAAGTTCCCCCCTCCCTATAGCCCCTTGATTATCTATTATTACTGGGATGCTTTTCGTGTCTTCTACTGTGAAGACCGATACAAAATTTTTGTTCAAAGTCTCTGCTATTTCCCTGTTTCCCATTATTAATTGCCCAGTCTCATCCTCTAAGGGACCAACTGTTTACTTTAGTTACTCTCTTCCTTTTTATGTACCTGTAGAAGCTCTTACTGTCTGTTTTTATATTTCTTGCTAGTTTACTCTCATAATCTATCTTCTCTTTATTATATTTTTAGTCGTCCTTTGCTGGTTTCTAAAAATTTCCCAATCCTCTGGCCTACCACTAATCTTCGCATCATTGCATGCCTTTGTTTTCAATTTGATACCATCCTTAACTTCCTTAGTTAGCCACGGATGGTTCATTCTTCTCTTAGAGTCTTTCTTTCTCACTGGAATATATCTTTGCTGAGAGTTATGAAATATCACCTTAAATGTCTGCCACTTCTTATCTACCGTCTTACCCTTTAATCTATTTTCCCAGTCCACTTTAGCCAACTCTGTCTTCATACCTTTATAATTGCCTTTATTTAAGTTCAGGACACTAGTTTGAGACCCAAGATTCTCACCCTCAAATTGAATGTGAAATTCTAACATGCTATGATCACTCTTCCCTAGAGGATCCTTTACTATGAGATCATTAATTAATCCAGTCTCATTACACATTACCAGATCTAAAATAGTTGGTTCCACAATGTATTGTTCTAAGAAACCATCCTCAAATACACTCTATGAACTCTTCCTCAAGGCTACCTTTGCCAATTTGATTTGTCCAATCTATATGAAGATTAAAATCACCCATCATTATTGCTGTACCTTTCTTACAAGCCTCCATTATTTCTTGATTTATACTCTATCCTACAGTGCAGCTACTGTTAGGGGGACCTATAGACTACTCCCACCAGTGACTTCTTTCCCTTATTATTTCTTATCTCCACCCATAACTGATTCTACATCTTGATCTTCCTCCACGGTTACCTCGTCAAAGAATTCAATCAAGTTCGTCAGACACGATTTACCTTTAACAAATCCATGCTGGCTCTCTTTGATTAACCCATGCCTTTCCTGATGGTTTCCAATGACTTCGCCATCACTGATGTTAGGCTGTGCTCTAAGCCTTTATGGTTCCAACACAGTATTGTCCAATACATTACCCACATGGGGCTAATTATGAATCCATATATGGCTTATTGTATTTCTGATTAGTGATAGACACTAGCTATTAATAAATGAGTAGTGGACACCATTGTGGGGCATGTGATTTCAATATTGATATTCACATAGTGAACTTTACCCTTTATGAGCGGTCGTTGGCTTGATGAAAAGTAGAGCGTGTAAGTGTTTTGTGATTGTTGGGTGTGATTTACTTCTTTACTCACTGCTTACTGGTTATCTGCTAAAATGGTGAGTAACATGGAGAAAAACACCAAACACCGGCAACATTGCACAGAGAGGGGAGCTGTCATCATGGGCAGATCGACCAATCGGAATAACCGACCCTACCAGCAGCAGAAACGCAACCAATAATGAGCAGCTCCAACAGGGCAAATGGCAAAGCGGGGAGATTGGGGCCGGGTCTGGGTGGAGAGCGGGGGAGGGTCGGGGGGAGAGCGGGGGAGGGTGTGGAGGGAGAGCGGGGGAGGGTCTGGGTGGAGAGCGGGGGAGGGTGTGGGTGGAGAGCGGGGGAGGGTCTGGAGGGAGAGCGGGGGAGGGTGTGGGTGGAGAGCGGGGGAGGGTGTGGATGGAGAGCGGGGGAGGGTGTGGAGGGAGAGCGGGGGAGGGTGTGGGTGGAGAGCGGGGGAGGGTGTGGAGGGAGAGCGGGGGAGGGTCTGGGTGGAGAGCGGGGGAGGGTCGGGGGAGAGCGGGGGAGGGTGTGGAGGGAGAGCGGGGGAGGGTCTGGGTGGAGAGCGGGGGAGGGTGTGGGTGGAGAGCGGGGGAGGGTCTGGAGGGAGAGCGGGGGAGGGTGTGGGTGGAGAGCGGGGGATGGTGTGGATGGAGAGCGGGGGAGGGTGTGGAGGGAGAGCGGGGGAGGGTGTGGGTGGAGAGCGGGGGAGGGTGTGGAGGGAGAGCGGGGGAGGGTGTGGAGGGAGAGCGGGGGAGGGTCTGGGTGGAGAGCGGGGGAGGGTCTGGGTGGAGAGCGGGGGAGGGTGTGGATGGAGAGCGGGGGAGGGTGTGGATGGAGAGCGGGGGAGGGTGTGGATGGAGAGCGGGGTAGGGTCTGGGTGGAGAGCGGGGAGGGTCGGGGGAGAGCGGAGGAGGGTCTGGAGGGAGAGCGGGGGAGGGTCTGGGAGGAGAGCGGGGGAGGGTGTGGATGGAGAGCAGGGGAGGACCTGGGTGGAGAGCGGGGGAGGGTCGGGGGAGAGCGGGGGAGGGTGTGGAGGGAGAGCGGGGGAGGGTGTGGAGGGAGAGCGGGGGAGGGTGTGGATGGAGAGCGGGGGAGGGTGTGGATGGAGAGCGGGGGAGGGTCGGGGGGAGAGCGGGGGAGGGTCGGGGGGAGAGCGGGGGAGGGTGTGGAGGGAGAGCGGGGGAGGGTGTGGGTGGAGAGCGGGGGAGGGTGTGGATGGAGAGCGGGGGAGGGTCTGGAGGGAGAGCGGGGGAGGGTCTGGAGGGAGAGCGGGGGGAGGGTCTGGAGGGAGAGCGGGGGAGGGTGTGGAGGGAGAGCGGGGGAGGGTGTGGAGGGAGAGCGGGGGAGGGTCTGGAGGGAGAGCGGGGGAGGGTCTGGAGGGAGAGCGGGGGAGGGTGTGGAGGGAGAGCGGGGGAGGGTGTGGGTGGAGAGCGGGGGAGGGTCTGGGTGGAGAGCAGGGGAGGGTGTGGAGGGAGAGCGGGGGAGGGTGTGGGTGGAGAGCGGGGGAGGGTGTGGATGGAGAGCAGGGGCAGTATTGGATGGAGAGCGGGGGAGGGTGTGGAGGGAGAGCGGGGGAGGGAGTGGATGGAGAGCGGGGGAGGGTCTGGGTGGAGAGCGGGGGAGGGTGTGGAGGGAAAGCGGGGGAGGGTGTGGAGGGAGAGCGGGGGAGGGTGTGGAGGGAGAGCGGGGGAGGGTGTGGGTGGAGAGCGGGGAGGGTGTGGATGGAGAGCGGGGGAGGGTGTGGATGGAGAGCGGGGGAGGGTGTGGGTGGAGAGCGGGGGAGGGTTTGGGTGGAGAGCGGGGGAGGGTGTGGAGGGAGAGCGGGGGAGGGTGTGGATGGAGAGCGGGGGAGGGTGTGGATGGAGAGCGGGGGAGGGTGTGGATGGAGAGCGGGGGAGGGTCTGGGAGGAGAGCGGGGGAGTTTCGGGGGAGAGCGGGGGAGGGTCTGGAGGGAGAGCGGGGGAGGGTCTGGGAGGAGAGCGGGGGAGGGTGTGGATGGAGAGCGGGGGAGGGTCTGGATGGAGAGCGGGGAGGGTCTGGAGGGAGAGCGGGGGAGGGTCTGGGAGGAGAGCGGGGGAGGGTGTGGATGGAGAGCGGGGGAGGGTCTGGATGGAGAGCGGGGGAGGGTGTGGATGGAGAGCGGGGGGGGGGGGGGGGGGGTCGGGGGGAGAGTGGGGGAGGGCCTGGAGGGAGAGCGGGGGAGGGTGTGGAGGGAGAGCGGGGGAGGGTGTGGGGTGGAGAGCGGGGAGGGTCTGGGTGGAGAGCGGGGGAGGGTCTGGAGGGAGAGCGGGGGAGGGTCTGGAGGGAGAGCGGGGGAGGGTCTGAGGGAGAGCGGGGGAGGGTGTGGGTGAAGAGCGGGAGAGGGTGTGGAGGGAGAGCGGGGGAGGGTGTGGAGGGAGAGCGGGGGAGGGTGTGGAGGGAGAGCGGGGGAGGGTGTGGGTGGAGAGCGGGGGAGGGTGTGGGTGGAGAGCGGGGGAGGGTGTGGATGGGGAGCGGGGGAGGGTGTGGATGGAGAGCAGGGGCAGTATTGGATGGAGAGCGGGGGAGGGTGTGGAGGGAGAGCGGGGGAGGGTGTGGATGGAGAGCGGGGGAGGGTCTGGGTGGAGAGCGGGGGAGGGTCTGGGTGGAGAGCGGGGGAGGGTGTGGAGGGAGAGCGGGGGAGGGTGTGGAGGGAGAGCGGGGGAGGGTGTGTGTGGAGAGCGGGGGAGGGTGTGGGTGGAGAGCGGGGGAGGGTGTGGGTGGAGAGCGGGGGAGGGTGTGGGTGGAGAGCGGGGGAGGGTGTGGATGGGGAGCGGGGGAGGGTGTGGATGGAGAGCAGGGGCAGTATTGGATGGAGAGCGGGGGAGGGTGTGGAGGGAGAGCGGGGGAGGGTGTGGATGGAGAGCGGGGGAGGGTCTGGGTGGAGAGCGGGGGAGGGTCTGGGTGGAGAGCGGGGGAGGGTGTGGAGGGAGAGCGGGGAGGGTGTGGGTGGAGAGCGGGGGAGGGTGTGGGTGGAGAGCGGGGGAGGGGTGGGGGAGAGCGGGGGAGGGTGTGGGTGGAGAGCGGGGGAGGGTGTGGGTGGAGAGCGGGGGAGGGTGTGGATGGAGAGCGGGGGAGGGTGTGGAGGGAGAGCGGGGGAGGGTGGTGGGATGGAGAGCGGGGAGGGTCTGGAGGGAGAGCGGGGGAGGGTGTGGGTGGAGAGCGGGGGAGGGTGGTGGAGGGAGAGCGGGGGAGGGTGTGGAGGGAGAGCGGGGGAGGGTGTGGATGGAGAGCGGGGGAGGGTGTGGAGGGAGAGCGGGGGAGGGTGTGGGTGGAGAGCGGGGGGAGGGTGTGGGTGGAGAGCGGGGGAGGGGTGTGGGTGGAGAGCGGGGGAGGGGTGTGGGTGGAGAGCGGGGGGAGGGTGTGATGGAGAGCAGGGGAGGGTGTGGGAGGGAGGGGTGTGGGTGGAGAGGCGGGGGAGGGTGTGGGAGGGAGAGCGGGGGGAGGGTGTGGGGGGAGAGCGGGGAGGATGTGGATGGGGAGCGGGGGAGGGGTGTGGAGGGAGAGCGGGGGAGGGTGTGGGTGGAGAGCGGGGGAGGGTGTGGGTGGAGAGCGGGGGCAGTATTGGATGGAGAGCGGGGGAGGGTCTGGATGGAGAGCGGGGGAGGGTGTGGATGGGGAGCGGGGGAGGGTGTGGATGGAGAGCGGGGGAGGGTGTGGATGGGGAGCGGGGGAGGGTGTGGATGGAGAGCGGGGAAGGGTGTGGATGGGGAGCGGGGGAGGGTGTGGAGGGAGAGCGGGGGAGGGTCGGGGGGAGAGCGGGGGACAGGGTTCCTGTACAGCCACGCTGCTATCTGAAGCTCCCGTGTAGCCCACTTGCTGGTTTCCCAATCGAAAATCCACACATGCACAGCAGTTTCAATGAGCCATGCCCCCCCTTAAAGGGGCCGCACACAGACTGCAGCGGTTCAAGGAGGAGGCCCACCACCACCTTCTCAGGGTAACTAGGGATGGACAATCAATGCAGCCTTGCCAGTGTCACCCACATCCCAGGAACAAATACTAACTTGCCCTCACCTTATCGTACTTGTCAGTTGTCTGTAGATAGACATCTTTGTTCGGTGAGTTTGAGGAGGTACTATTTGAGAATCCTCTATCGGTCTGCAAATGGACAGGAAGCAAACAAGTGTTTTAAAGGTTTGGAGAATAGCCCCGTTTATTTATGTTTTCACTTCTTAGCTTCCTCCAGCGGCCACACAACCCCCTTCAGTCAGGACCACGGGCTCGTCACACACTTACACGGGACACTTGAGATGCTGGGACGATTTCAACCGGAGCAGAGAAGGGTAAGAGGAGAATTAATCGAGATTTATAAAATGATGCAGAGTTTTGACAGCGAGGATGGAGAAAGACTGGTTGGGAAGTCAGTGAGGAGGAGTCATCGATTTAAAATGACCACAGAGAGTGCAGAGAGAGGTGAGGAGAAGCTTCTTTCCACAGATGGCTGTTGGAGCGTGGAATGTTTGGCCACGGGGACTGTTTGGGGCAGAGCCCTTTGCATCTTTTAAAAGAAAACTGCATAATTATCTGAAGCAGAGGAATATCCAAGCGAGGCAGCAGGGCAGTGGTATCAGTCTTGGATTTCAGCACAGGCCCTGATTCACCCGAATGGCCTCTTTCTGTGCTCTCAGCCTCTGTGGTTCGAACCGTGTTGTCCAATACATCACCCACCACCCACATGGGGCTAATTATGAATCCAGATATGGCTAATTGTATTTCTGATTAGTGATAGACTCTGGCTATTATTAAATGGGCAATAGACACCATCATGGGGCATGTGATTTCAATATTGATATTCACACGGTGAACTTTACCCTTTTTGTGCATTTGTTGGTTTGACGAGTGTTTTGTGCGGTGTTGGGTGTGATTAACTTCTTTAGTCAGTGCTGATTGGTTATCGACTAAAATGGGGAGTAACACGGGTGAAAACGCCAGACGTCAGCACCAGGGAAACACCAGCACCATTGTACGGTAGGGAGAGCTGTCATCATGGCCACATCGACCAATCGGAATAACCGCTCCAGACCAGCAGAAGAAGCCCGACCAATAACGAGCAGCGCCAACAGGGCAAAGGGCAAGCAGCATCCAACCACGTTCTCGATAGAGAGTGTGGTGGGGGTGGGAGGTGGATGGGGACAGGTCTGGAGAGCTCCACTCCTTCCACCACCGGCACACCGTGGCTGCAGCATTTACTATCGACAGGAGGCACTGCAGCAACTCACCAAGCTTACTCCCACTGCACCTCCCAGCCCTGCAACCTCTGTCACCGATACCATGGGAACACCATCGCCTTCACGTTTCTCTCCAAGTCACACACCATCCTGACTTGGACATATATCGAGCTGTTCCTTCATCATCACTGGGTCAGAAACCTGGAATTCCCCTCCAAACACCACTGTCGGAGCACCGTCACACGGACTGCAGCGGTTCAAGTAGGAGGCCCACCACCACCTTCTCAGAGTAACTAGGGATGGGCAATCAATGCAGCCTTGTCAGTGTCACCCACATCCCAGGAACAAATACAAAATTGCCCTCACCTTATCGTACTTGTCAGTTGTCTGTAGATAGACATCTCTGTTCGGTGAGTTTGAGGAGGTCCTATTTGAGAATCCTCGATCAGTCTGTAAAGGGACAGGAAGCAAACAAGTGTTTTAAAGGTTTGGAGAATAGCCCCGTGTATTTATGTTTTCACTCCTTAGCTTCCTCCAGCGGCCACACAACCCCCTTCAGCCAGGAGCTCAGGGTGGGACTATCGGTTGAGGTGGTGGTCGGGGGGTGCAGTGGGGGAATGGTCTGTGTGAGATGGTCTGCACCATAAACGGTTCTGATAATCAGTTGTGTTGTGGGATCTGCTGGCTGGATATTTAGTGCTGTGGGGGTGAAGTGGATTCTGCCAGTCTTACCCCTCCCCTCGGCACTCTCCCATGGCAGAGATCAGCAGGTGCCAAGAATACTCCTGTCCTCCACAATGCTCGAGATTTCCAACCACTCTCTTTTTGTGTAATTGTCCCATGTCCTTCCCCAAAGCCACCCCCACCAATTCTGTCCCTTTTACTCCACTCCTCTGGAAGCACCAACTCCAGTTGGGGTACGGTCCCCCAACTGGTACCTCACCCCAGTGGCCATTCTTTAGGTGAGCCTGGACAGTGAGTTTATGGGCTATTCAAAAATCGAGGCTGATACGCCAGTGCAGTGCTGAGGGAGTGCTGCACTGTCGGAGGTGCCGTCTTTCAGACGAGACGTTAAACCGAGGCCCCACGTGCTCTCTCGGGTGGACATAAACGATCCCATGGCACTATTTCGAAGAAGAGTAGGGGAGTTCTCCCCGGTGTCCCAGACAATATTTATCCCTCAACCAACATCATTAAACAGATTATCTGGTCATTATCATATTGCTGTTTGTGGGAGCTTGCTGTGTGAAAATTGGCTGCTATACAGATGCAAGTCTTTCATACGGAGTACATCACAGCTGATCTGTAGGCTATTCTCACTAAATGCCCATGTATACACACCCACTCACACACACACACACACTCACACACACTCACTCACACCCACTCACACACACACACCCACTCACACACACACACTCACACACACTCACTCACACCCACTCACACACACACACCCACTCACACACACACACTCACTCACACACTCACACACACACATACACATACCCACACACACACACACACACTCACACACACACACACACACACTCACACACACACATACCCACACACACACCCTCACACACACACACACACATACCCACACACACACCCACACACACACCCACCCACACACACACACCCACTCACACACACCCACACACACCCACTCACACACTGACACACACACACACACACACACACACCCACTCACACACACACCCACTCACACACACACCCACACACTCACACTCACACACACCCACACCCACTCACACACACACCCACTCACACACACACCCACTCACTCACTCACACTCACTCACACACACACACTCACACACACCCACACACACTCACTCACACTCACACACACCCACATACCCACTCACTCACACACACACACTCACTCACACTCACACACACACACACCCACTCACACACACATACACTCACACACACACTCACACACACACACACCCACTCACTCACACATACACTCACACACACACTGACACATACAATCACACACACACACACCCACTCACTCACACACACACACACACACCCACTCACTCACACACACACACACCCACTCACACACACATACACTCACACACACACACCCACTCACACACACACTCACACACACACCCACACACACCCACACTCACACACACACACTCACACACACACACACGCACTCACACACACACTCACACACACACCCACTCACACACACACCCACTCACACACACACTCACACACACACTCACACACACACCCACTCACACACACACCCACTCACACACACACTGACACATACACTCACACACACACACACACACCCACTCACTCACACACACACACACACACCCACTCACTCACACACACACACACCCACTCACATACACTCACACACACCCACTCACACACACACCCACTCACACACACACCCACACACACCCACACTCACACACACACACTCACACACACACACACGCACTCACACACACACTCACACACACACCCACTCACACACACACCCACTCACACACACACCCACTCACACACACACATACCCCCACACACACACACACACTCACACACACACCCACACACACACCCTCACACACACACCCACTCACACACACACATACCCACACACACACCCACTCACACACACCCACTCACACACACACACACACACCCACCCACACTCACACACACACACCCACACACACACCCACTCACACACACACCCACACACACACCCACTCACACACACACTCACACACACACCCACTCACACACACACCCACTCACACACACACTGACACATACACTCACACACACACACACACACCCACTCACTCACACACACACACACACACCCACTCACTCACACACACACACACCCACTCACATACACTCACACACACCCACTCACACACACACCCACTCACACACACACCCACACACACCCACACTCACACACACACTCACACACACACACACGCACTCACACACACACTCACACACACACCCACTCACACACACACCCACTCACACACACACCCACTCACACACACACATACCCCCACACACACACACACACTCACACACACACCCACACACACACCCTCACACACACACCCACTCACACACACACATACCCACACACACACCCACTCACACACACCCACTCACACACACACACACACACCCACCCACACTCACACACACACACCCACCCACACACCCACTCACGCACACACCCACACACACACCCACTCACACACACACCCACTCACTCACACTCACACACACACACCCACACCCACACACTCACACACTCACACTCACACACACACACACCCACACTCTCACACACACCCACTCACACACACGCCCACTCACACACACACCCACTCACTCACACACACACTCACACACCCACTCACTCACACATACACTCACACACCCACTCACTCACACACACACACTCTCACACACACACACACTCACACCCACTCACACACACACACACACACACTCACACTCACACACACACTCACACACACACCCACTCACACACACCCACCCACTCACACACACCCACTCTCACACACCCCCACTCACACACACACACACTCACACACACACACACACACACACTCACACACACTCACACACACCCACTCACACACACACCCACTCACACACACCCACTCACACACACCCCCACTCACACACACCCACTCACACCCACTCACACACACCCACTCACACACACCCACACCCACCCACACACCCACTCACGCACACACCCACACACACACCCACTCACACACACCCACTCACACACACCCCCACGCACACACACACACACACACCCACTCACACACCCACTCACACACACTCACACACTCACACACCCACTCACTCACACACACACACACACCCACTCACACACACCCACTCACACACACCCACTCACACACACCCACTCACACACACACACCCACTCACACACACACCCACTCACACACACCCACTCTCACACACACCCACTCACACACACACTCACACACACCCACTCACACACACACCCACTCACACACACCCACTCACACACACCCACTCACAAACACACCCACTCACACACCCACTCACACACACCCACTCACACACCCACACTCACACACCCACACTCACACACACCCACACACTCACACACACCCACTCACACACACACACTCACACACACACCCACTCACACACACCCACTCACACACACTCACACACACCCACTCACACACACCCACTCTCACACACACCCACTCACACACACACTCACACACACCCACTCACACACACACCCACTCACACACACCCACTCACACACACACCCACTCACACACACACTCACACACACCCACTCACACACACACCCACTCACACACACCCACTCACACACACACCCACTCACACACACACTCACACACACCCACTCACACACACACCCACTCACACACCCACACTCACACACACACACTCACACACACCCACACACACACACACTCACACACACCCACACACACACTCACACACACACACACACTCACACACACACCCACTCACACACACCCACTCACACACACCCACTCACACACACCCACACACATACATTCTTGCAGAAGATACTAGGCTGTGATCAGGAGATGGAACCCTGGCCTATTCCTTCCTCTCCAGCCCAGGGGAGTGAAGGTAAATGTTGTTACTCCCGGCTGTTGCTCCCAGCACTGGACAGACCTGGGATGAGACGTGGAGTCCTCCTGGTCTCTGCAGCTCTGTCGTTTAGCAAACGGAGCATTCACCTACTGAGACAGGCAGGGGCAGCACGCCTCTCGTTCATCACAGGAGAATTGAGTGATTGGGGTTATTAATGGGTGCTTTCTCAATAAGGTCACTGCATCATGACAATAAGTTGCTGGGAAATTATAGCAATAAAATAATAGAGCGGTCAAGAGCAGTTCAACATCTTCCTATAAAGCACGCCCGTGTGATTCCCGCACTGGCAGTCCTGGACTCAATCCATTCAGATTCTCTGATACACTGGCACAGCACGGTGAGGTACACTGGCACAGCACGGTGAGGTACACTGGCACAGCACGGTGAGGTACACTGGCACAGCACGGTGAGATACACTGGCACAGCACGGTGAGATACACTGGCACAGCACGGTGAGATACACTGGCACAGCACGGTGAAGTATACTGGCACAGCACGGTGAGGTACACTGGCACAGCACGGTGAGATACACTGGCACAGCACGGTGAGGTACACTGGCACAGCACGGTGAGATACACTGGCACAGCACGGTGAGGTACACTGGCACAGCACGGTGAGGTATACTGGCACAGCACGGTGAGATACACTGGCACAGCACGGTGAGGTATACTGGCACAGCACGGTGAGATACACTGGCACAGCACGGTGAGGTATACTGGCACAGCACGGTGAGGTACACTGGCACAGCACGGTGAGATACACTGGAACAGCACGGTGAGGTATACTGGCACAGCACGGTGAGGTACACTGGCACAGCACGGTGAGGTATACTGGCACAGCACGGTGAGATACACTGGCACAGCACGGTGAGGTATACTGGCACAGCACGGTGAGGTATACTGTCACATCACGGTGAGGTATACTGGCACAGCACGGTGAGATACACTGGCACAGCACGGTGAGGTATACTGGCACAGCACGGTGAGGTACACTGGCACAGCACGGTGAGATACACTGGCACAGCACGGTGAGGTACACTGGCACAGCACGGTGAGATGCACTGGCACAGCACGGTGAGGTATACTGGCACAGCACGGTGAGATACACTGGCACAGCACGGTGAGGTATACTGGCACAGCACGGTGAGGTATACTGGCATAGCACGGTAAGATACACTGGCACAGCACGGTGTGGTATACTGGCACAGCACGGTGAGGTATACTGGCACAGCACGGTGAGATACACTGGCACAGCACGGTGTGGTATACTGGCACAGCAAGGTGAGGTACACTGGCACAGCACGGTGAGGTACACTGGCACAGCACGGTGAGGTACACTGGCACAGCACGGTGAGGTACACTGGCACAGCACGGTGAGATACACTGGCACAGCACGGTGAGATACACTGGCACAGCACGGTGTGGTATACTGGCACAGCAAGGTGAGGTACACTGGCACAGCACGGTGAGATACACTGGCACAGCACGGTGAGGTACACTGGCACAGCACGGTGAGGTACACTGGCACAGCACGGTGAGATACACTGGCACAGCACGGTGAGGTACACTGGCACAGCACGGTGTGGTACACTGGCACAGCACGGTGAGGTACACTGGCACAGCACGGTGAGGTACACTGGCACAGCACGGTGAGATACACTGGCACAGCACGGTGAGGTACACTGGCACAGCACGGTGAGATACACTGGCACAGCACGGTGAGGTATACTGGCACAGCACGGTGAGGTACACTGGCACAGCACGGTGAGGTACACTGGCACAGCACGGTGAGGTATACTGGCACAGCACGGTGAGGTACACTGGCACAGCACGGTGAGGTACACTGGCACAGCACGGTGAGATACACTGGCACAGCACGGTGAGGTATACTGGCACAGCACGGTGAGATACACTGGCACAGCACGGTGAGATACACTGGCACAGCACGGTGAGATACACTGGCACAGCACGGTGTGGTATACTGGCACAGCAAGGTGAGATACACTGGCACAGCACGGTGAGGTACACTGGCACAGCACGGTGAGGTACACTGGCACAGCACGGTGAGATACACTGGCACAGCACGGTGAGATACACTGGCCAGCACGGTGAGATACACTGGCCAGCACGGTGAGGTACACTGGCACAGCACGGTGAGGTACACTGGCACAGCACAGTGAGGTATACTGGCACAGCACGGCGAGGTACATTGGCACAGCACGGTGAGATACACTGGCACAGCACGGTGAGATACACTGGCACAGCACGGTGAGGTATACTGGCACAGCACGGTGAGGAACACTGGCACAGC
This sequence comes from Squalus acanthias, assembly GCA_030390025.1. Lineage (NCBI taxonomy): Eukaryota > Metazoa > Chordata > Chondrichthyes > Squaliformes > Squalidae > Squalus > Squalus acanthias. The sequence goes on from CM059450.1 coordinate 20,346,884, forward strand.
ACGGTGAGAGACACTGGCACAGCACGGAGATACACTGGCACAGCACGGTGAGATACACTGGCACAGCACGGTGAGATACACTGGCACAGCACGGTGAGATACACTGGCACAGCACGGTGAGATACACTGGCACAGCACGGTGAGGTACACTGGCACAGCACGGTGAGGAACACTGGCACAGCACGGTGAGGTACACTGGCACAGCACGGTGAGGAACACTGGCACAGCACGGTGAGGTACACTGGCACAGCACGGTGAGATACACTGGCACAGCACGGTGAGGAACACTGGCACAGCACGGTGAGGTACACTGGCACAGCACGGTGAGATACACTGGCACAGCACGGTGAGATACACTGGCACAGCACGATGAGATACACTGGCACAGCACGGTGAGGAACACTGGCACAGCACGGTGAGGAACACTGGCACAGCACGGTGAGATACACTGGCACAGCACGGTGAGGTACACTGGCACAGCACGTGAGGTACACTGGCACAGCACGGTGAGATACACTGGCACAGCACGGTGAGATACACTGGCACAGCACGGTGAGGTACACTGGCACAGCATGGTGAGGTATACTGGCACAGCATGGTGAGGTATACTGGCACAGCACAGTGAGATACACTGGCACAGCACGGTGAGATACACTGGCACAGCACGGTGAGGTACACTGGCACAGCACGGTGAGGTATACTGGCACAGCACGGTGAGATACACTGGCACAGCACGGTGAGATACACTGGCACAGCACGGTGAGGTACACTGGCACAGCACGGTGAGGAACACTGGCACAGCACGGTGAGGTACACTGGCACAGCACGGTGAGGAACACTGGCACAGCACGGTGAGGTACACTGGCACAGCACGGTGAGATACACTGGCACAGCACGGTGAGGAACACTGGCACAGCACGGTGAGGTACACTGGCACAGCACGGTGAGATACACTGGCACAGCACGGTGAGATACACTGGCACAGCACGGTGAGATACACTGGCACAGCACGGTGAGGAACACTGGCACAGCACGGTGAGGAACACTGGCACAGCACGGTGAGATACACTGGCACAGCACGGTGAGGTACACTGGCACAGCACGGTGAGGTACACTGGCACAGCACGGTGAGATACACTGGCACAGCACGGTGAGATACACTGGCACAGCACGGTGAGGTACACTGGCACAGCATGGTGAGGTATACTGGCACAGCATGGTGAGGTATACTGGCACAGCACAGTGAGATACACTGGCACAGCACGGTGAGATACACTGGCACAGCACGGTGAGGTACACTGGCACAGCACGGTGAGGTATACTGGCACAGCACGGTGAGATACACTGGCACAGCACGGTGAGATACACTGGCACAGCACGGTGAGATACACTGGCACAGCACGGTGAGGTATACTGGCACAGCACGGTGAAGTATACTGGCACAGCTCGGTGAGATACACTGGCACGGCATGGTGAGGTACACTGGCACAGCATGGTGAAGTATACTGGCACAGCACAGTGAGATACACTGGCCAGCACGGTGAGATACACTGGCACAGCACGGTGAGGTACACTGGCACAGCATGGTGAGATACACTGGCACAGCACGGTGAGGTACACTGGCACAGCACGGTGAGATACACTGGCACAGCACGGTGAGGTATACTGGCACAGCAAGGTGAGATACACTGGCACAGCACGGTGAGGTACACTGGCACAGCACGGTGAGGTACACTGGCACAGCACGGTGAGATACACTGGCACAGCACGGTGAGATACACTGGCACAGCACGGTGAGATACACTGGCCAGCACGGTGAGGTACACTGGCACAGCACGGTGAGGTACACTGGCACAGCACAGGTGAGGTATACTGGCACAGCACGGTGAGGTACACTGGCACAGCACGGTGAGATACACTGGCACAGCACGGTGAGATACACTGGCACAGCACGGTGAGGTATACTGGCACAGCACGGTGAGGAACACTGGCACAGCACGGTGAGAGACACTGGCACAGCACGGAGAGTACACTGGCACAGCACGGTGAGATACACTGGCACAGCACGGTGAGATACACTGGCACAGCACGGTGAGATACACTGGCACAGCACGGTGAGATACACTGGCACAGCACGGTGAGGTACACTGGCACAGCACGGTGAGGTACACTGGCACAGCACGGTGAGGTACACTGGCACAGCACGGTGAGATACACTGGCACAGCACGGTGAGTACACTGGCACAGCACGGTGAGATACACTGGCACAGCACGGTGAGGTACACTGGCACAGCACGGTGAGGTACACTGGCACAGCACGGTGAGATACACTGGCACAGCACGGTGAGATACACTGGCACAGCACGGTGAGGTACACTGGCACAGCACGGTGAGGAACACTGGCACAGCACGGTGAGGTACACTGGCACAGCACGGTGAGATACACTGGCACAGCACGGTGAGGTACACTGGCACAGCACGGTGAGGTACACTGGCACAGCACGGTGAGATACACTGGCACAGCACGGTGAGATACACTGGCACAGCACGGTGAGGTACACTGGCACAGCACGGTGAGGTATACTGGCACAGCAAGGTGAGGTATACTGGCACAGCACTGTGAGATACACTGGCCACAGCACGGTGAGATACACTGGCACAGCACGGTGAGATACACTGGCACAGCACGGTGAGGTACACTGGCACAGCACGGTGAGATACACTGGCACAGCACGGTGAGATACACTGGCACAGCACGGTGAGGTACACTGGCACAGCACGGTGAGGAACACTGGCACAGCACGGTGAGGTACACTGGCACAGCACGGTGAGGAACACTGGCACAGCACGGTGAGGTACACTGGCACAGCACGGTGAGATACACTGGCACAGCACGGTGAGGAACACTGGCACAGCACGGTGAGGTACACTGGGCACAGCACGGTGAGATACACTGGCACAGCACGGTGAGATACACTGGCACAGCACGTGAGATACACTGGCACAGCACGGTGAGGAACACTGGCACAGCACGGTGAGGAACACTGGCACAGCACGGTGAGATACACTGGCACAGCACGGTGAGGTACACTGGCACAGCACGTGAGGTACACTGGCACAGCACGGTGAGATACACTGGCACAGCACGGTGAGATACACTGGCACAGCACGGTGAGGTACACTGGCACAGCACGGTGAGGTACACTGGCACAGCACGGTGAGGTATACTGGCACAGCACAGGTGAGATACACTGGCACAGCACGGTGAGATACACTGGCACAGCACGGTGAGGTACACTGGCACAGCACGGTGAGGTATACTGGCACAGCACGGTGAGATACACTGGCACAGCACGGTGAGATACACTGGCACAGCACGGTGAGATACACTGGCACAGCACGGTGAGGTACACTGGCACAGCACGGTGAGTATACTGGCACAGCACGGTGAGATACACTGGCACAGCACGGTGAGGTACACTGGCACAGCATGGTGAGTATACTGGCACAGCACAGTGAGATACACTGGCCAGCACGGTGAGATACACTGGCACAGCACGGTGAGGTACACTGGCACAGCACGGTGAGATACACTGGCACAGCACGGTGAGATACACTGGCACAGCACGGTGAGGTACACTGGCACAGCACGGTGAGATACACTGGCACAGCACGGTGAGGTACACTGGCACAGCATGGTGAGATACACTGGCACAGCACGGTGAGATACACTGGCACAGCACGGTGAGGTACACTGGCACAGCACGGTGAGATACACTGGCACAGCAAGGTGAGATACACTGGCACAGCACGGTGAGATACACTGGCACAGCACGGTGAGGTACACTGGCACAGCACGGTGAAGTATACTGGCACAGCTCGGTGAGATACACTGGCACAGCACGGTGAGGTACACTGGCACAGCACGGTGAAGTATACTGGCACAGCACAGTGAGATACACTGGCCAGCACGGTGAGATACACTGGCACAGCACGGTGAGGTACACTGGCACAGCATGGTGAGATACACTGGCACAGCACGGTGAGATACACTGGCACAGCACGGTGAGGTACACTGGCACAGCACGGTGAGATACACTGGCACAGCACGGTGAGATACACTGGCACAGCACGGTAAGATACACTGGCACAGCACGGTGAGGTACACTGGCACAGCACGGTGAAGTATACTGGCACTGCTCGGTGAGATACACTGGCACAGCACGGTGAGGTACACTGGCACAGCATGGTGAGGTATACTGGCACAGCATGGTGAGATACACTGGCCAGCACGGTGAGATACACTGGCACAGCACGGTGAGGTACACTGGCACAGCATGGTAAGATACACTGGCACAGCACGGTGAGGTACACTGGCACAGCACGGTGAAGTATACTGGCACAGCTCGGTGAGATACACTGGCACAGCACGGTGAGGTACACTGGCACAGCATGGTGAGGTATACTGGCACAGCATGGTGAGATACACTGGCCAGCACGGTGAGATACACTGGCACAGCACGGTGAGGTACACTGGCACAGCATGGTGAGATACACTGGCACAGCACGGTGAGGTACACTGGCACAGCACGGTGAGGTACACTGGCACAGCATGGTGAGGTATACTGGCACAGCACGGCGAAATTTTTTAAAAATTCGTTCCTGAGATGTGGGCGTCGCTGGCAAAGCCAGCATTTATTGCCCATCCCTAATTGCCCTTGAGAAGGTGGTGGTGAGCCACCTTGAACCGCTGCAGGCCGTGTGGTGAAGGTACTCCTACAGTGCTGTTAGGGAGGGAGTTCCAGGATTTTGACCCAGCGACGATGAAGAACAGCGATATATTTCCCAGTCAGCAGGTGCGGCGCTATCGGCTAGCGTCTCAGCAACGCCCCGTCAAATTTCTCAGGAGACGCTTTCCTCCCCCTTCGGGCGATAAGCCCTTTGCGCCCCGTTAGCGCCCCCCAGAGGTGCTAACGGCAGGCGCATAGGAGCCGAATTTCTAGCCCTTAGTGTGTTCTGAACGACACAAACCTGGAGAATCCCAGACTCTGTGCAGAGTTAACTGGTGTCAGTCGGGACAACTTTATTACAATACTACATTATTGTACTACAGTACTACTCCGACTACTTTGCATGGCTGATGTAGATATAGAGCAACAACTATAACTTTAGATTTAGGCGGTTACGTCAGATAATTGCGTCAGGAGTAGCGGAGTTCTGGGTGACCACAGCCGCACACTGGAGAGTTTTTAATTCTCCGCTTGTGCACCAAGTACCCCCTCTGCCACGGTTTGTGCGGATGCGGTTTAGGGTTGCCCATAAGCTTCGCGGAAGATCGAAGCCAGGGATCTTCCCGCGTCACGTCTTTCACGAGGCGTTTGTTTGTTTGTGTCTTCCTGTGAACTCCATTCGGCTTTCCAAGCGTGGTCGGGGTTTGGAGTCGCATTGTCGAAGGTTAAGCGGGTGGGCCCAAACGGGCTTGCGCGACTTCAAGCGGTGCTCGAGGGACGTTGTTGAGATCCCGGTGGATGGGGAGACGCTCGTTTTCCACGATTCGCTGGGAGTTCCCGGAGGGTTGCGTCATCGCGGTGGATGGATGGGGGGAGCGATGGGCGACAGCACGGGGGCGGCCAGGGTGATTACAATGAACCTCAATGTCCTCCCGGGCAGGGGGCAGGGGGCATTCAGCCAGGGCTCTCCCCTGAATTGTATCGAGTGACCCATGCTGGAACGTGAGCACGTGCAGAAGTTGGGTGAGAATAGGGGGTTGCCAACCCTCCAGGATTGGCCTGGAGTCTCCCAGGAATTGAAGATTAATCTCCAGGACACTCGCTGGGAGCAACACCCGGGAGAAAAATCATAAGGCGGGGGGGAAGGCGTTAGAAATAATCATTTTCTTTCAGCACTTTTGTTTATTAGTTATAAAAACTTTGGAGTTGGGAAAGAAAAGGATGGTTCACCGGTAGTCATGAATCATCCAATCAGGTAATGAAGAGTCTGCTCGCTTTCCAATTGGTTGGGAAGGCGGGGCGTCGGGAGAATGGACATGTCGGGCGACCAATGGGGAGGGTGCGTGGGGGTGGGGGCGGGGTTGGAAGGAGGAGCTCATGTGATGAAACCTCCAGGAACACGTCCAGCCGGAGTTGGCAACCCTCGGTGAAACCCGGATCAGACTTGGCTGCCCCTGCAGTTGAATAGTGCCGCAAATTGGTGGGCTGGAGCGGGCAGTTGACCGTGTAACTCCATTCAATCATACAGTTTATCAGTTGCAGGACAGGAGGGGAGAATGGATGGAAAAAAGGAGGAGTAAATGTTGTTACTCACTCTTTCTATCTCTTCCTTGCCTGTGAGAATCCGACTCTAAGATAGTCTCTGTTCTTCCTAATGGTTTCCCCGCTCCACACACCACCTCTGACCGTGACGGTCCGTAGAGATAAAGCTCCCTCCACGATAAATAAATCCGCAGCTACAACACATGGTTTCTACGCTATGGAGTAGATTTTACACATTGGTGCTCCCACTCCAGAGCTTCATGCAGTGGGGCTGCACAGCAAGAGTAGGAGGTCACTCTGCCCCCAAATTCCTGCGTGTTCCTGTCACACAAAGATCGGAGCTGGGAGCACTGGCTCTCTCCCTGTAGTTATTGGGCCAAAACTTGCCGGAGTGAGGCATCTCGTGGCGTGCCCCGCTAGTTAAGACTTTCCTGCATCCTACAGATCGAAAACTTTTTTGCCCCGTGTCTTGCTGGAAGTGCGAACTGAGAGCGAGGACAACGGGGCATCTGGGACCTTGGTGAACAACGGGACCGACAGTGTATCTCCTCAACCCATGAGATTTAGGATTGAGAAATAAACAAAGGAAGGACTGAGAAGTAAATAGAGTGAATTCGAGTCAAATCAGCAACAGAAAGAGAAATAACAAAAGAGGGAGAGAGAGATTGGATCGAGAGAGAGAGAAAAAAAAGAGACAGAACGGGAAAGTACGAAAATGTTTTGACATTTTAAAAATCTCTAACAACAATTGACTACCTGAAGGAATGAGATTGAACAGTTTAAATTGTTTACTTTCTGGGCCAGAGAGGTTGACTGTCAGTCAGTAACAATTATCACGTCGTTAAAAGGGTACTTAGGCTGTTAATTACCAGACTTAACTTTCTGCCGTGAGTTTAATGGGCGATTACTGTCCAAAACCTGCAAGTTCTTAAAAATAACGGGGAGGCGAAGGACGAGATGCTGTTTGTGCGAAGCTAATGGCGGAAGATCGACCAGCAAGTTCTGGAGATTCGCAACTCACAGCGTATTTCTTAATCCCCTGAACTCGCTGGCCAAACTGCACATTAATAACGGTGTTCCAGTAAGATCCAGCCGAAGCTTATTCCCTCCCATTCACTGGATTTATAAAGAGCTTCCCCTTCCCCCATACCCGGGCAATGCTGCTTCTGCATTGTTATCTGAGGAAGGATATACTTGCCTTGGAGGCAGTGCAACGAAGGTTCACTAGATTGATTCCTGGGATGAGAGGGCTGTCCTATGATGAGAGATTGTGTAGAATGGGCCTGTACTCTCTGGAGTTTAGAAGAATAAGAGGTGATCTCATTGAAACATACAAGATTCTGAAGGGGATTGACAGGGTAGAGGCTGAGAGGTTGTTTCCCCCTGGCTGGAGTGTCTAGAACTAGGGGGCACAGTCTCAGGATAAGGGGTTGGCCTTTTAAGACTGAGATGAGGAGGAATTTCTTCACTCAGAGGGTTGTGAATCTTTGGAATTCTTTATCCCAGAGGGCTGTGGATGCTGAGTCGTTGAGTATATTCAAGGCTGAGATCGATAGATTTTTGGACTCTCGAGGAATCAAGGGATATGGGGATCGGGCAGGAAAGTGGAGTTGAGGTCAAAGATCAGCCATGATCTTGTTGAATTGTGGAGCAGGCTCGAGGGGCCGTATGGCCGACTCCTGCTCCTAATTCTTATGTTCTTATGTGCTGCTGTTTCCCTGGTTGCTGGGAGACAGCTGCTCGAAATTGAAAATCCTGACGTTATCACTTACGAGGGAAGACCGGCGATATCCTGTGTAAGAGTTCGATTCTTCTGATGAGTTGAGTCTTGTATCCACCTGAAGGACAGACAGCGATGGGATTGAGCAACGGTGCAGTTAGCAAGTTTGGGTTTCTGAGACTCAGAGACAACAAGTCTGCAAGATGGAGCTCCACCCACTCTGCGTATAAGGCACAAGTCAGTGTCATGTATCTAGTACGCTGACTGTGCAATTTTAGCCTCCTAAAGCTGGTCCATATGTAATCAAGATTTAGTCTTGGGGCGATAACCTTGCACAGTTGGTTAGTGCAACTCTCCCGATGCCTCAGTTTGTAATAACTTGTATTTATATAGCGCCTTTAACGTAGAAAAAACGCCCCAAGGTGCTTCACAGGAGCGTAATCAAACTAATTTGACAGCGAGCCACAAAAGGAGATATTAGGACAGGTGACCAATAAACTTGGTCAAAGAGGTAGGTTTTAAGGAGCGTCTTAAAGGAGGAAAGCGAGGTGGAGAGGCGGAGAGGTTTAAGGAGGGAATTCCAGAGTTTAGGGTCTGGGCAGCTGAAAGCACGGCCGCCAATGGTGGAGCGATGAAAATTGGGGATACACAAGAGGCCAGAATTGGAGGAGCGCTGAGATCACGGAGGGTTGTGGGGCTGGAGGAGATTACAGAGATAGGGAGGGGGGGGGGGCGAGGCCACGGAGGGATTTGAAAACAAGGATGAGAATTTAAAATCTGAGGCATTGCTGGACCGGGAGCCAGTGTAGGTCAGCGAGCACAGGGGTGATGGGTGAACGGGACTTGGTGCGAGTTAGGACACGGGCAGCAGAGTTTTGGATGAGCTTAAGTTTATGGATAGTGGAAGATGGGAGGCCGGCCAGGAGAGCGGTGGAATAGTCAAATCTACAGGTAACAAAAGGCATGGATGAGCGTTTCAGCAGCAGATGAGCTAAGGCAGGGGCGGAAATGGGCGATGTTGCAACATAAGCAGTCAGGCTGTACGGAACTGAGCCATGCGTAACTGGAAGATCCCAGCGTCACTCCCTAGTGTGTGATGAGTCAGCCAATTGCAACCAAGGCCACAACAACTAGCCCCTGGACTAGGAGTGCAAAAAAGCAATGATCTCGCTCCTGATCACTATCCACTAACTCCCGCTACATGTCTGTTAAGGAGAGGATCGGGCTTGGATGTGATGCCCTTTACAGTCAAACAGCTTTAAAGTACTTCTAACCAATCCTCTAACAGCCAGATAGTATTGAGGAACGAAACCCCTTCCCAATAGAGAGACAAATCAGCACCATCCCGATCGTACAGACCAGGACTGCTTTTTGATTCACAATGAAGAGGTTGGCGTTCCACTCCCCCACTCAACTCCACCGTTCCCCCGTCCACCATTAATAGCGGATTCAGCTTCTACTGCTTTTGTATGTTCATTTATCCATCTAACTGGCGTCAGCCGTGGCTCAGTGGGTAGCACTCTCGCCTCTGAGTCAGAAGGTCGTGGGTTCAAGCCCCACTCCAGAGACTTGAGCACATAATCCAGGCTGACACCCGAGTGCAGTACTGAGGGAGCGCTGCACTGTCAGAGGTGCCGCCTTTCAGATGAGACGTTAAACCGAGACCCCGTCTGCTCTCTCAGGTGGGCGTAAAAGATCCCATGGCACTATTTCGAAGAAGAGCAGGGGAGTTCTCCCCGGTGTCCTGGCCAATATTTATCAATCAACATCACTAAAAACAGATTATCTGGTCATTATCACATTGCTGTTTGTGGGAGCTTGCTGTGTGCAAATTGGCTGCCATGTTGCCTACATCACAACAGTGACTCCACTTCAAATGTACTTCATTGGCTGTAAAGCACTTTGTGATCAATGTCCCCCGTGAGCTGCGTTTGTTCTGCGCGGCCTGTTTCTTTTATGCGCGGTCCCTTTAAATTTCTGCGCATACGCGGTATTCACAATGTAAAAGCCGGTGAGCGGCCCGCACAGGACCTTTCAGATTACTGCGCGGCCGCGCCGCTTCGGGGGAACGTTGTTTTGGGACGTGCTGAGGATGTTAAAGGCGCTATGTAAATGCAAGTCTTCCTTTTCTTTCTTGCGATGGAAGGCACATTCGAGGTGTGAGATAAAGTGAAAATACTGACCCTGTCACTTCTGGCGAAAGCCCGAAGGTATCCTGTGTAAGAGTTCTGTTCTTCTGATGAGGAGAAGTTCGTATCCACCTGAATGACAGACAGCGAGTTAAACTACAGTGCGTCGATCTTTGGCGTTTCAAACATTTCTGAAGCTGAAGCTAAACACTCGCAGAAAATGGACAGCCTTCTGCTCTGTGAATATTGTTTTATTCATTCTCGGGATGTGGGCGTTGCTGGCAAGGCCAGCCTTTATTGGTCATCCCTAGTTGCTCTTCAAGAGGTGGTGGTGGGCCTTCTTCTTGTGGTAAAGGTGCTGTTAGGGAGGGAGTTCAGGATTTCGACCCAGCGACGATGAAGGATCGGCCGATATACTTCCAAGTCAGGATGGTGTGTGACTTGGAGGGCAACTTTAAGGTGGTGGTGTTCCCATGTGCCTGCTGCCCTCGTGCTCTGAGGTGGTGGAGGTCGTGGGTTTTGGAGGCGCTGCAGAAGAAATCTTGGCGAGTTGCTGCAGTGCATCTTGTAGATGGTCCACACTGCAGCCACGGTGCGCCAGTGGTGGAGGGAGGAAATGTTTAAGGTGGTGGATGGGGTGCCAATCAAGCGGGCTGCTTTATCCTGGATGGTGTCGAGCTTCTTGAGTGTTGTTGGAGCTGCACTCATCCAGGCAAGTGGAGAGTATTCCATCACACTCCTGACTTGTGCCTTGTAGATGGCGGAAAGGCTTTGGGGAGTCAGGAGGTGAGACACTCACCGCAGAATATCCAGCCTCTGATCTGCTCTTGTAGCCACAGTATTTATGTGGCTGGTCCAGTTGAGTTTCTGGTCAATGGTGACACCCAGGATGTTGATGGTGGGGAATTCGGCGATGGTAATGCCGTTGAATGTCAAGGGGCAGTGGTTAGACTCTCGCTTGTTGGTGTTGGTCATTGCCTGGCACTTATATGGCGCAAATGTTACTTGCACTTGTCAGCCCAAGCCTGGATGTTGTCCAGGTCTTGCTGCATGCAGGATCGAACTGCTTCATTATCTGAGGAATTGCAAATGGAGCTGAACACTGTGCAATCATCAGCGAACAGCCCCATTTCTGACCTTATGATGGAGGAAAAGTAATTGATGAAGCAGCTGAAGATGGTTGGGCCTAGGACACTGCCCTGAGGAACTCCTGCAGTGATGTACTGGGGCTGAGATGATTGGCCTCCAACAACCACAACCATCTTCCTTTGTGCTCGGTATGACTCTAGCCAGTAGAGAGTTTTCCTTCTGATCCCCATTGACTTCAGTTTTACGAGGGCTCCTTCATGACACACTCAGTCAAATGCTGCCTTGATGTCAAGGGCAGTCACTCTCACCTCACCTCTGGAATTCAGCTCTTTTTTCCATGTTTGGACCAAGGCTGTTATGAGGTCTGGAGCCGAGTGGTCCTGGCGGAACCCAAACTGGGCATCAGTGAGCAGGTTATTGGTGAGTAAGTGCTGCTTGATTGCACTGTCGACGACACCTTCCATCACTTTGCTGATGATTGAGAGTAGACTGATGGGGCGGTAATTGGCCGGATTGGATTTGTCCTGCTTTTTGTTGGCAGGACATACCTGGGCAGTTTTCCACATTGTCGTGTACAGTGTTGTAGCTGTACTGGAACAGCTTGGCTAGATCTGGAGCTCAAGTCTTCGGTACGATAGCCGGGATGTTGTCGGGGCCCATAACCTTTGCTGTATCCAGTGCGCTCAGCCGTTTCTTGATATCACATAGAGTGAATCAAATTGGCTGGAGACTGGCTTCTGTGATGGTGGGGACCTCGGGAGGAGGCCGAGATGGATCATCCACTCGGCACTTCTGGCTGAAGATGCTTGCAAACGCTTCAGCCTTGTCTTTTGCACTCACGTGCTGGGCTCCACCATCATTGAGGATGGGAATATTCATGGAGCCTCCTCCTCCTGTTAGTTGTTTAATGGTCCACCACCATTCACGACTGGATGTGGCAGGACTGCAGAGCTTTGATCTGATCCGTTGGTTGTGGGATCACTTAGCTCTGTCTATCGCATGCTGTTTAGCATGCATGTAGTCCTGTGTTATGGCACCTCATTTTCAAGTACGCCTGGTGCTGCTCCTGGCATGCTCTTCTACACTCCTCATTGAACCAGGGTTGGTCCCCTTGCTTGATGGTAATGGTAGAGTGAGGGATATGCCGGGCCATGAGGTTACAGCTTGTGGTGGAGTACAATTCTGCTGCTGCTGATGGCCCACAGCACCTCATGGATGTCCTGTTTTGAGCTGCTAGATCTGTTTTTAATCTATCCCACTTAGCACGGTGGTAGTGCCACACAACAAGATCTAGGGTATCTTCAGTTTGAAGACGAGACTTGGGTCTCCATAGGGGCTGTGCGGTAGAAACTCCTACCAATACTGTCATGGACAGATGCATCTGCAACAGGTAGATTGGTGAGGACAAAGTTGGTTCTCTCACCACCTGCCTCAAGCCCAGTCTGGCAACTATGTCCTTCAGGGCTCAGTCAGTGGTGGTACTACTGAGCCACTCTTGGTGATGGTCATTGAAGTCCCCCACCCAGAGTATGACCTGTGCCCTTGCTGCTGCCCTCAGGGCTTCCTCCAAGTGATGGGATTTCACAAGGAGGAGCACTGGCTGAGATCCATGACTGAAAGCAGCCCAACACCAGAAAATTACATTCTCCACTCACCGATGGTTAAGAGCATCTCGTGGAATGTGTTTGAGCCGTCTTAACCCAGGTCCTAGTTGATGGGCAGCACAAAGCTCTCCATAATGGAGCATAAACTGACAGTTGCACTCGGAGAACATGGTTGGTATGGGAACTGGAAATATCAGACGCATGCAGTAAGAGGTGCTCGGCTGTGGGTTGGGGACATTGTTGGGGTACAGTAGGAGTAACGTACGAAAACTACTAGGCACTTGGTCTAAGTGTTAAACAAAGCTTTAATCAACTGTTTTACAACATGGCGATCTAGTTGTGTCCTTCACTAGTTCCTGTTAAGAATGTCTCGCGCAAGCTGGGCCCGTGCCCGAGTATTTATACTCTCCCTGGACAGCGCCACCAGCAGGCCGCCCAGTATTATTTCATAAGTCATTTCCACATGAATGACAAGATTCATGTCAAGGAGCTTTCCTCTACATCCAGCCCATATTACACTTGATCTGGGACTGCTCAATGCTGACACTGATGGGCCTATTGGGCCAAATGTTCATTAGATCCATCACCCCACTAAACATTCAAACAAAATTAAATAAAAGGCTTATACTTGTTCCAAAACTAGTTCTGTAGACTTGAGTCCATTTATAGAACTTATCGAATCATACAGCATAGAAGGAGGCCATTCGGCCCATCACGCCTGTGCTGGCTCTTTGAAAGAGCTCGCCAATTAGTCCCACTCCCCGGCTCTTTCCCCGTAGCCCTACAAATTTTTCCTTTTTAATATATAACCCCATCCCTTTTGAAAGTGCTTCCACCACCCTTTCAGGCAGTGCATTCCATATCATAACAACTCACTGAGTAAAAAAATGCCTCCTCATCTCCCCTCTGGCTTTTTTGCCAACTATCTTACATCTGTGTCCTCTGGTTACCGACCCTCCTGCCAGTGGAAACAGTTTCTCCCCGTCTACTCTATCAAAACCCCTAATAATTCTGAACATCTCAACAAAATCTCCCCTTAACATTCTCTGCTCTAAGGAGAAATATCCCAGCTTCTCGGTCTCTCTATCACTTAGCAGCGATACCAAAATACTCATCTCAGCTAAAGCAGCCGGTGAAGCAGACTGAAGGTGAGCGAGTCGAATGACAGGCTTGAGTTCACCCGATGATGAATCAGAACTTGTTTCCAGGGCTGCAGTAGCTGTAGATAGTTTGGTCCCATCTATCCCAGAGGGAGTTACCCCGACTGATGTTCAACACTCTGGTGTGGGAAGGGCAGCAAGACTTCACCGACGCACCCAGGTGATGTGCCAAGGCCTGAATTGCAGGACATCACCACCGTTGCAGAGAGGAGGCGGGAGGGAGAAGTCAGTCAAAAAGTCCATAGTTGGAAGAGGGGAAGATCGAGAGAGGTGAGGAGTTACGTAGTTTTGAGAGAAAGAGTTCGAGAAGAATATGAATTAAGCTGTAGATAGGGGTTGACATGAATCTGTCATTCATGACTTATGAAATAATACTGAGTGGCCTGCGGGTGGCGCTGTCCAGGGAGAGTATAAATACTCGGGCACGGGCCCAGCTTGCGCAGGACATTCTTTAACAGGAACTAGTGAAGGACACAACTAGATCTCCATGTTGTAAAACAGTTGATTAAAGCTTTGTTTAACGCTTAGACCAAGTGCCAAGTAGTTTTCTTACATCAGGGGTATTGCAATATCGTAATAATGACTGCTCCCTGGAGCTAAGTACTGACCTTGTCTCTTTTTGGGGTGGACCGCAGATATCCTGTGTGGGCGCTCTGTTCTTGTGAGAAGAATCGGCTGTCCAACTGAAGAAAAGGCAAGAGGGTTTTAGAACTCAAACATCACCAGGAGTAATTCCTAGCAGACCTGATTGGCTTATTGGGCCAATTGGCTTTTTCCTGTTTCTAAACCAATTTGACTTTACTGCGTGTTAGTTTCAGTGCATCTTATAGAGTATAACCATCCTGAAAAACCCACCACCTTCTGAAGAACAACTAGGAACAGACCAAATATCCTGAGATCGGATACAAAAAATACATTCAAGTATCACTGGGATGCTGCACATTAGCACCAGCCTCAAACCTGCTCTCTCCCCTCAAACTCCACCAACAGGACATAACCAGTCAACCAGCTCCTGCAAACAATGCTGGGAAACTGCAAACAATGCTGGGAAACTGCAAACAATGCTGGGAAACTGCAAACAATGCAGGAAAACTGCAAACAATGCAGGAAAACTGCAAACAATGCAGGAAAACTGCAAACAATGCTGGGAAACTGCAAACAATGCAGGGAAATACTGGCCACCCTTGGGTCCTTCTCTGAGTTATTCTTTCCCAGAGTCTCACACTCGGTCCTCCTTACTATCCAGCTCAGTCGTCCCGTCCTACTACCATCAACAGGCGTGACACACCTTATCACTTTCTTTTCTGGCTCGGTGATGTTCTGCACTATGAACCCTGCCACTTCAACAAGGTTTCTCAATAATAATGATGAAATAAATCCCATTTTCTTCACTCGATTCAGAGATCCGCCAAAGCAAAGCTGGCGAATTCTTAATTGGGAAAATCAAGCACCTCGAGGTGTCCAGCAACTTCAGGCTCTGAATTATTGACTTCAATTTGATTGTCCCGCTAAAGCAGAGTCTTCAGATTTGGGGAAATGGTTTAAAGAGTCAGGTTTACATCAATAACTGAAAATCAATTCAACAGAATGATGAAGATGCGCATAAACTGGAGTGACTAACTGAACAGTGAACAAGTGGCTTTCCTCTGAGTGCTTCCCCACATATGACCATCCCAGGGTCAATACTGAGTTTGTATTAGTGGGGTAGCAGGAGGGGCGTTTTTGCTGATACAGTGACTGGTAATAACATTAGAGGAGGGGCTGGCTGGGAGTTAGAAGCACAACCTTAGGGATCGGATGCTCTCATGTGATTCCCAATGGTTTAAACAGGACTCATGTATTTAACACATAAACACTGACCTTAGGGGCAGACTGCAGATATCCAGCATAAGAGCTTGAGTCTTCTTTTGAGAACTTTCCGCCTGCCTGGGAAAAAACAGCGCCAGGTTAATACAACAAACAGGATAGTGTTTGGGTTTCGGCCGCGTGCCCGTCAAGCTGAGGGATGGCAGTGTTGGACCATGGAGACCACTCCACCTGTGATTGACGCGGGACAACTAGAGCAAGGGCAGCAGGGGGAGGTGCGTCCCGCGTGTTAACCTGTTAGCTCACGTCAACAACAGCTATTATAATATCAACATACCATTTCTCCCACTTTGGACTCTGTCCCAGACATCGTTATCATCAGAGACTCTGTCCCAGACAGCGTTATCATCAGAGACTCTGTCCAGACAGCGTTATCATCAGAGACCCTGTCCCAGACAGCGTTATCACCAGGGACTCTGTCCCAGACAGCGTTATCATCAGGGACTCAGTCCCAGACAGCGTTATCATCAGAGACTCTGTCCCAGACAGCGCTATCATCAGAGACTCTGTCCCAGACATTGTTATCATCAGAGACCCTGTCCCAGACAGCGTTATCACCAGGGACTCTGTCCCAGACAGCGTTATCATCAGAGACTCTGTCCCAGACAGCGTTATCATCAGGGACTCTGTCCCAGACAGCGTTATCATCAGAGACCCTGTCCCAGACAGCGTTATCATCAGGGACTCTGTCCCAGACAGCGTTATCATCAGAGACTCTGTCCCAGACAGCGTTATCACCAGGGACTCTGTCCCAGACAGCGTTATCACCAGGGACCCTGTCCCAGACAGCGTTATCATCAGGGACTCTGTCCCAGACAGCGTTATCACCAGGGACTCTGTCCCAGACAGCGTTATCATCAGGGACTCTGTCCCAGACAGTGTTATCATCAGGGACTCTGTCCCAGACAGCGTTATCACCAGAGACTCTGTCCCAGATAGCGTTATCATCAGAGACTCTGTCCCAGACAGCGTTATCATCAGGGACTCTGTCCCAGACAGCGTTATCACCAGAGACTCTGTCCCAGACAGTGCTATCATCAGAGACTCTGTCCCAGACAGCGTTATCATCAGGGACCCCGTCCTAGACAGCGTTATCATCAGAGACTCTGTCCCAGACAGCGTTATCATCAGAGACTCTGTCCCAGACAGCGTTATCATCAGAGACACTGTCCCAGACAGTGCTATCATCAGAGACTCTGTCCCAGACAGCGTTATCACCAGAGACTCAGTCCCAGACAGCGTTATCATCAGAGACTCTGTCCCAGACAGCGTTATCATCAGAGACTCTGTTCCAGACAGCGTTATCATCAGAGACTCTGTTCCAGACAGCGTTATCATCAGAGACACTGTCCCAGCCAGTGCTATCATCAGAGACTCTGTCCCAGACAGCGTTATCATCAGAGACTCAGTCCCAGACAGCGTTATCATCAGAGACTCTGTCCCAGACAGCGTTATCACCAGAGACTCTGTCCCAGACAGCGTTATCACCAGGGACTCTGTCCCAGACAACGTTATCACCAGGGACTCTGTCCCAGACAACGTTATCATCAGAGACTCTGTCCCAGACATTGTTATCATCAGGTACTTTGTTCCAGACAGCGTTATCATCAGGAACTTTGTTCCAGACAGCGTTATCACCAGAGACTCAGTCCCAGACAGCGTTATCACCAGAGACTCTGTCCTAGACAATGTTATCATCAGGAACTTTGTTCCAGACAGCGTTATCACCAGAGACTCAGTCCCAGACAGCGTTATCACCTGGGACTCTGTCCCAGACAGCGTTATCACCAGAGACTCAGTCCCAGACAGCGTTATCACCTGGGACTCTGTCCCAGACAACGTTATCATCAGGAACTTTGTTCCAGACAGCGTTATCATCAGTAACTTAGTTCCAGACAGCGTTATCACCTGGGACTCTGTTCCAGACAGCGTTATCACCAGAGACTCTGTCCCAGACAGCGTTATCACCAGAGACTCAGTCCCAGACGGCGTTATCACCAGAGACTCAGTTCCAGACAGCGTTATCACCAGGGACTCAGTCCCAGACAGCGTTATCACCAGAGACTCAGTCCCAGACAGTGTTATCACCAGAGACTCAGTCCCAGACAGCGTTATCACCAGGGACTCGATACCAGTCTGCGTACAGCTGGGGCTCAATGGTAGCACTCGCCTCTGAGTCAGAAGGCTGTGGGTTCCACTCCCGAGACTTGAGCCTGTAATCCAGGCCGACACTCCAGTGCAGTACTGAGGGAACTGCGTCTCTTCAATGCAGAAGCTCAATGACAGAGCTAACCATTACTTGCTGGAGACAGGAGATGTGTGTCTTGCCTGTCTGTATCCCACGACAGCAACCACCAAGGCTCAATTCACAGAATGTCTGCCGGTGTTACCCTTCTCCCCAGCTGCATCCTATTCTTATGCCTAATATTTTAAACCACTTAAAATCCTTTTGCCTATTTCTACAAAATTTTTTCTTGTGAAGTTCGGAGTGGCGATGACATAAAAATGGACCAATTGTGAATGACGGGCACAGCCAAAGGCAGTCAATGGGTCAGCTGTTCTCGTGCTTTCCCATTGGTTCAAACATACAAACCGGAGCAGCCCCTCGAGCCTGTTCTGCCAGTCAACTAGATCATGGCTGATGTGCATCTTAACTCCATCTACCTGCCTTGGTTCTGTAACGCTTAATACCCTTGCCTAACAAAAATCCCTCAATCTCAATTTTGAAATTTTTAATTGACCTCCAGCCTCAACAGCTTTTTAGGGGAGGGAGAGTTCCAGATTTCCACTACCCTTTGTGGGAAGAAGTGCTTCCTGACCTCACCCCTGAACGGCCTGGCTCAAGCAGGACTCGCATTCTTTGTGCGCTTGACATGAAATTACTGACCTTGTCAATTTTCGGGGAGGATCGAAGATATCCCGCGTAGGTCTTTGATTCCTCTTTTAAGGAAAACTTGCCGCCCACCTGAAGGAAAGACAGTGTCAGGTTTAGACAATAAATTCCAGCATCTCCCTCCAGCTTTCGTTCCTCTGCAATCTACCAGCATCAGCTGTGGATCAGTGGGTAGCCCCCTCGCCTCGAAGTCAAGAGGGTTGTGGGTTCAAGTCCCACGCCAGCGACTAAAAATCCAGGCTGACACTCCCGGTGCAGTACTGAGGGAGTGCTGCACTGTCGGAGGTGCCGTCTTTCGGATGAGATGTTAAACCGAGGCCCCGTCTGCTCTCTCAGGTGGATGTAAAAGATCCCATGGCACTATTTTGACAGAAGAGCAGGGGAGTTCTCCCCGGTGTCCTGGGGCCAATATTCCTCAACCAACATCACTAAAACAGATTATCTGGTCATTATCACATTGCTGTTTGTGGGAGCTTGCTGTGCTCAAATTGGCTGCTGCGTTTCCCACATTACAACAGTGACCACACTTCAAAAAGTACTTCATTGGCAGTAAAGTGCTTTAGGATGTCCGGTGGTCATGAAAGGCGCTATATAAATGCAAGTCTTTCTTTTAAATACCCGAGCTTCGTGTTAACTAATGAAATTTTCTTGATATTTTCTTCACCATATCCTGCCCAAAGGCACTTCCTCCTAAAGCTAGGTTTCTCACTTTACATAAATAGTGATAATGGTTGAATTTTGTCTGTTATTTTGCGAGTCGGGAATGTCACCCACAGGGAGAGACGCCCACGGGGAGAGACGCCCACGGGGAGAGACGCCCACAGGGAGAGACGCCCACGGGTAGAGACGCCCACGGGGAGAGACGCCCACAGGGAGAGACGCCCACGGGGAGAGACGCCCACGGGGAGAGACGCCCACAGGGAGAGACGCCCACGGGTAGAGACGCCCACGGGGAGAGACGCCCACAGGGAGAGACGCCCACGGGGAGAGACGCCCACGGGTAGAGACGCCCACGGGGAGAGACGCCCACGGGTAGAGACGCCCACGGGGAGAGACGCCCACGGGGAGAGACGCCCACAGGGAGAGACGCCCACGGGGAGAGACGCCCACGGGGAGAGACGCCCACGGGGAGAGACGCCCACAGGGAGAGACGCCCACGGGGAGAGACGCCCACGGGGAGAGACGCCCACGGGGAGAGACGCCCACGGGGAGAGACGCCCACGGGGAGAGACGCCCACGGGGAGAGACGCCCACGGGAGAGACGCCCACGGGGAGAGACGCCCACGGGTAGAGACGCCCACGGGGAGAGACGCCCACGGGTAGAGACGCCCACGGGGAGAGACGCCCACGGGGAGAGACGCCCACGGGGAGAGACGCCCACGGGGAGAGACGCCCACGGGGAGAGACGCCCACGGGGAGAGACGCCCACGGGGAGAGACGCCCACGGGGAGAGACGCCCACGGGGAGAGACGCCCACGGGGAGAGACGCCCACGGGGAGAGACGCCCACGGGGAGAGACGCCCACGGGGAGAGACGCCCACGGGGAGAGACGCCCACGGGGAGCGCATGTTAGAAATTTCAGGGAGCAGTGCTGGTTTCTGCTGGCGGCACTAGAGAACAGATTCGGGCCCAACATTGAGAGTCCTGAGGACAGCCACAATGTGTCCGACTTTGACCTCACACTGAGGGTGGGGGAGAGGGGAGACCAAGGGCGGGGGAGAGGGGAAAACCAAGGGCGGGGGAGAGGGGAAAACCGAGGGCGGGGGGAGAGGGGAAAACCGAGGGTGGGGGAGAGGAAACCGAGGGTGGGGGAGAGGAAACCGAGGGTGGGGGAGAGGGGAGACCGAGGGGGGGGGGGGAGAGGGGAAACCGAGGGCGGGGGAGAGGGGAAAACCGAGGGCGGGGGAGAGGGGAAAACCGAGGGCGGGGGAGAGGGGAAACTGAGGGTGGGGGAGAGGAAACCGAGGGTGGGGGAGAGGGGAGACCGAGGGTGGGGGAGAGGAAAAACCGAGGGTGGAGGAGAGGGGAAACCGAGGGGGGAGGAGAGGGGAAACCGAGGGCGGAGGAGAGGGGAAACCGAGGGCGGAGGAGAGGGGAAAACTGAGGGCGGGGGAGAGGGGAAAACCGAGGGCGGGGGAGAGGGGAAACCGAGGGCGGAGGAGAGGAAACCGAGGGCGGGGGAGAGGGGAAAACTGAGGGCGGGGGAGAGGGGAAAACCGAGGGCGGGGGAGAGGAAACCGAGGGTGGGGGAGAGGAAACTGAGGGGAGAGGAGAGGGGAAACCGAGGGGGGAGGAGAGGGGAAACCGAGGGTGGGGGAGAGGGGAAACCGAGGGGGGAGGAGAGGGGAAACCGAGGGGGGAGGAGAGGGAAACCGAGGGTGGAGGAGAGGGGAAACCGAGGGTGGAGGAGAGGGGAAACCGAGGGTGGAGGAGAGGAAACCGAGGGGGGAGGAGAGGGGAAACCGAGGGGGGAGGAGAGGGGAAACCGAGGGTGGAGGAGAGGAAACTGAGGGTGGGGGAGAGGAAACCGAGGGTGGAGGAGAGGAAACCGAGGGTGGAGGAGAGGAGACCGAGGGTGGGGGAGAGGGGAACCGAGGGTGGGGGAGAGGAAACCGAGGGAGGAGGAGAGGGGGAAAACGAGGGGGGAGGAGAGGAAACCGAGGGTGGGGGGAGAGGGGGAAACCGAGGGTGGGGGAGAGGGGAAACCGAGGGTGGAGGAGAGGGGAAACCGAGGGTGGGGGGAGAGGGGAAACCGAGGGTGGAGGAGAGGAAACTGAGGGTGGGGGAGAGGAAACCGAGGGTGGAGGAGAGGAGACCGAGGGTGGGGGAGAGGGGAAACCGAGGGTGGGGGAGAGGAAACCGAGGGGGGGAGGAGAGGGGAAAACGAGGGGGGAGGAGAGGAAACCGAGGGTGGGGGAGAGGAGAAACCGAGGGTGGGGGGAGAGGGGAAACCGAGGGCGGGGGAGAGGGGAAAACCGAGGGTGGGGGAGAGGGGAAACCGAGGGGGGAGGAAAGGGGAATCCGAGGGGGGAGGAGAGGGGAAACCGAGGGTGGAGGAGAGGGGAAAACCGAGGGTGGGGGAGAGGGGAAAACGAGGGCGGGGGAGAGGGGAAACCGAGGGTGGGGGAGAGGAAACCGAGGGGGGAGGAGAGGAAACCGAGGGTGGGGGAGGGGAGACCGAGTGGGGGGGGGAGAGGGGAGACCGAGGGGTGGGGGAGAGGAAACCGAGGGGGGGGAGAGGAAACCAAGGGTGGAGGAGAGGAAACCGAGGGGGGAGGAGAGGAGACCGAGGGTGGGGGAGAGGGGAGAACGAGGGTGGGGGAGCGGAACCGAGGGTGGGGGAGAGGGAAACCGAGGGCGGGGGAGAGGGGAGACCGAGGGTGGGGGAGAGGGGAGACCGAGGGTGGGGGAGAGGAAACCGAGGGTGGGGGAGAGGGGAAAACGAGGGTGGGGGGAGAGGGGGAGACCAAGGGGGGGGGGAGAGGAAACCGAGGGTGGGGGAGAGGAAACCGAGGGTGGAGGAGAGGAAACCGAGGGTGGAGGAGAGGAAACCGAGGGTGGGGGAGAGAGGAGACCGAGGGGGGGGGAGAGGAAACCGAGGGTGGGGGAGAGGAAACCGAGGGTGAAGGAGAGGGGAGACCGAGGGGGGGGGAGAGGGGAAACCAAGGGTGGGGGAGAGGAAACCGAGGGTGGGGAGGACGAGGGTGGGGAGAGGGGAAAACCGAGGGGGGTGGAGAGGAAACCGAGGGTGGGGGAGTGGGGGCGGAAGCGAAGGGCAGGCGGGGAGAGGAAACCGAGGGGGGGGGAGAGGGGAGACAAGGGTGGGGGAGAGGGGAAACCGAGGGTGGGGGAGAGGGGAGACGAGGGTGGGGGGAGAGGGGAGATGAGGGTGGGGGAGAGGGGAGACGAGGGTGGGGGAGAGGGGAGACGAGGGTGGGGGAGAGGGGAGACCGAGGGTGGGGGGAGAGGGGAGACCGAGGGTGGGGGAGAGGGGAGACGAGGGTGGGGGAGAGGGGAAACCGAGGGGAGTGGAGAGGAAACCGAGGGTGGGGGAGAGGAAACCGAGGGTGGGGGAGAGGAAACCGAGGGTGGGGGAGAGGGGGCGGAAGCGAAGGCAGGCGGGGAGAGGAAACCGAGGGGGGGGGGAGAGGGGAGACGAGGGTGGGGGGAGAGGGGAGATGAGGGTGGGGGAGAGGGGAATCCGAGGGTGGGAGAGGGGGCGGAAGCGAAGGCAGGGGGGAGCGAGATTCACAGGGGGGAAACCAGAGGTGGGAGAAATTTTGATTCCACCAATAACTAACAGTAACTCACTGAAATTGTACTGCTAAAAAAGAGTAATGCTGGTAACAATCAGATTCCCCTCATAACCGGCTCACTGATAGTCTAAATGTAACTGGAGGCACTATGTCTAATGCCCCAATATCCTACCTGTAATTAGTAGTAATTGTATAACCCACTGATATTCACCCTGAACCCGTAGCCAGAATCCCCCCTGTACTGCACAAGATGCGGTCAGGCTCCCCGGTCAATGCCACGTATAACAGGCCCGATTCCTGTCCCAACCACCTCGGGCTCTGGTTCCGTGTGAATGTGATAACTCTGAACTGGGAACCCCAGTCAGAGCCGATCTGTACCTGGACTTCACACGTCAAAACCGTCCGGTACAGACCGACCTGAGGCACAAACGGCAGTGGGCCCGGTGTTCGAACATAATAAATAGGAGCAGGAGTCGGCCACATGGCCCCTCGAGCCTGTTCCATCATTCAATAAGATCATGGCTGATCATCGACCTCGACTCCACTTTCCCGCCCGATCCCCATATCCCTTGGGGCACTTCTCACAGGGCACATCGTCCTAAACTCAGCTCAGTACCAACATTCCTAAACCACTCGCTGGGCTCGGACTCGATAAAGGAGAGTTTTCATAGAATGATTCAAATTACAGCACAGGAGGAGGCCATTCGGCTCCCAATGCTGACTCTCTCTCTCCTGTAAACCCATTCCCCCTAGATCCTGTTATATTTTCCTTCTCAGATACTGATCCCATTCCCCCCAAGATGACGGCATCGCTGCGACAGCCTCAGTACTCAACACCAACAACAGCCAATCTCCAGACGCCATCCTACAACTCATCCGCTTCATCCTTGACCACAATGTCTTCACCTTCGACAACCAGTTTTTTACCCAAACACATGGAACAGCCATGGGGACCAAATTCGCACCCCAATACGCCAACATCTTCATGCACAAGTTCGAGCAAGACTTCTTCGCTGCACAGGACCTCCAACCAACGCTGTACACCAGATACATCAACGACATTTTCTTCCTTTGGACCCACGGCAAAGGATCACTGAAAGGACTACACGATAACATCAACAGGTTCCATCCCACCATCAAACTCACCATGGACTACTCCTCAGAATCGGTTTCATTCTTGGACACACGAATCTCCATCAAAGACGGACACCTCAGCACTTCACTCTACCGCAAGCCCACGGACAACCTCACGATGCTCCACTTCTCCAGCTTCCACCCTAACCACGTTAAAGAAGCCATCCCCTATGGAAAAGCCCTGCGAATACACAGGATCTGCTCAGACGAGGAGGAACGCGATGGACACCTACAGACGCTGAAAGACGCCCTCGTAAGAACGGGATATGACGCTCGACTCGTCGATCGACAGTTCCGACGGGCCACAGCGAAAAATCGCACAGACCTCCTCAGAAGGCGAACACGGGACACAACCAACAGAGTATCCTACGTCGTCCAGTACTTCCCCGGAGCGGAGAAACTACGCCATGTTCTTCGCAGCCTTCAACATGTCATCGATGACGACGAACACCTCGCTAAGGCCATCCCCACGCCTCCACTACTCGCCTTCAAGCAGCCACCTAACCTCAAAAGTACCATCGTTCGCAGCAAATTACCCAGCTGTCAGGAGAACAGCAACCACGACACCACACAACCCTGCCACGGCAACCTCTGCAAGACATGCCAGATCATCAACACAGATACCATCATCACACGTGTGGACACTACCCACCAGGTACATGGTACATACTCATGTGACTCGGCCAACGTTGTCTACCTGATACGTTGCAGGAAAGGATGCCCCAGAGCATGGAACATCGGCGAGACCATGCAGACACTGAGACAACGTATGAACGGACACCGCGCAACAATCGCCAGGCAGGATTGTTACCTCCCAGTTGGGGAACACTTCAGCAGTCAAGGACATTCAGCCTCGGATCTGCGGGTTAGCGTTCTCCAAGGCGGCCTTCGAGACACACGACAACGCAAAATCATCGAGCAGAAACTGATAGCCAAGGTCCGCACCCATGAGGACGGCCTACAACCGGGATCTTGGTTTCATGTCACGCTACATGACGTAGAGTCATCCAGACTCGAGTCGTCGTTGGCTTGTTCACAGATGTGATTTCCAGTTTTAAAAAAAAGTAAAAAGCTTAACCATACAGACTGCAGCATTTGACACGTTGGACCCCCTGTGACCCCACCTCATTGTCTTAGCTGTATTTTGCTGTGTCTTTGATGTAATGCCTTCCTGACGGACCTGATTGTATCTCTGCCGAGGTGTGATGGAGGGCAGTCAGTAAGATTTACTGTAGTCGTCTGATATTGTACGCTGCACATTGTTCTCTGTCTATATATGCTTTGCTGATTTGTATTCCTTCACTTTACCTGATGAAGGAGCAGCGCTCCGAAAGCTCGTGATTTCAAATAAAACTGTTGGACTATAACCTGGTGTTGTGCGACTTCTCATTTTTGTCCACCCCAGTCCAACACCGGCATCTCCGCATCATGACTTTTAAATGATGTTCTAGTCTCTGCCTCAACAGTCACGTGTGGTGAAGTATCCCATGGTCTAATAGCCCTCTGTTCACGAACCTTCCTCCTCCAGTCCCCCTTGGTGCTTCCAGTGAGATTCCTCAGTCTACATCCTCTTGTTCCCCAGTGGAAATGTTTTTTCAGTGTTTAGCCACAGTGAGGTCCCCAGGTTTCACTCACTCCTTTACTGGCTGCTCCTCTCTCAGTGCCGCTCCCACTCACCACATTGCTGCTGCTGTTCTCGGCTCTGCGGGGAATGCTGGGCCCCCTCGCCCACCTCCATTCCCCAGTCTGACTCTCTCCCCGAGCCCCCATTCCCCAGTCTTCCTCTCTCCCCCGAGCCCCCATTCCCCAGTTTCTCTCTCCCCCGAGCCCCCATTCTCCAGTCTCCCTCTCTCTCCCCAAGCCCCCATTCCCCAGTCTCCCTCTCTCTTCCCCGAGCCCCCATTCCCCAGTCTCCCTCTCTCCCCCGAGCACCCATTCTCCAGTCTCCCTCTCTCCCCCGAGTCCCCATTCCCCAGTCTCCCTCTCTGCCCCCCCATTCCCCAGTCTCCCTCTCTCCCCCCCGAGCCCCCATACCCCAGTCTCCCTCTCTCCCCTGAGCCCACATTCTCTAGTCTCCCTCTCTCTCCCCGAGCCCCCATTCCCCAGTCTCCCTCTCTCTCCCCCGAGCCCCCATTCCCCAGTCTCCCTCTCTCTCCCGAGTCCCCATTCCCCAGTCTCCCTCTCTCCCCCCCGAGCCCCCATTCCCCAGTCACCCTCTCTCCCCCCCGAGCCCCCATTCCCCAGTCTCCCTCTCTCCCCCCCCGAGCCCCCATTCCCCAGTCTCCCTCTCTCCCCCCCGAGCCCCCATTCCCCAGTCTCCCTCTCTCCCCTGAGCCCACATTCTCTAGTCTCCTTCTCTCCCCCCTGAATCCTCAATCCCCAGTCTCCCTCTCTCTCCCTGAGCCCCCATTCCCCAGTCTCCCTCTCTCTCCCCCAGCCCCCATTCCCCAGTCTCCCTCTCCCCCCCGAGCCCCCATTCTCTCTCACCCTGAGCCCCCATTCCCCAGTCTCCCTCTCCCCCCGAGCCCCCATTCCCCAGTCTCTCTCTCTCCCCCGAGCCCCCAATCCCCAGTCTCCCTCTCTCCCCCGAGCCCCCATTCCCCAGTCTCCCTCTCTCCTCCGAACCCCCATTCCCCAGTCTCCCGCTCCCCCCCGAGTCCCCATTCCCCAGTCTCCCTCTCTCTTCCGAACCCCCATTCCCCAGTCTCCCTCTCCCCCCGAACCCCCATTCCCCAGTCTCCCTCTCCCCCCCGAGCCCCCATTCCCCAGTCTCCCTCTCTCCCCCCGAGCCCCCATTCCCCAGTCTCCCTCTCTCCCCTGAGCCCACATTCTCTAGTCTCCTTCTCTCCCCCCTGAATCCTCAATCCCCAGTCTCCCTCTCTCTCCCTGAGCCCCCATTCCCCAGTCTCCCTCTCTCTCCCCCGAGTCCCCATTCCCCAGTCTCCCTCTCCGCACCGAGCCCCCATTCTCTCTCACCCCGAGCCCCCATTCCCCAGTCTCCCTCTCCCCCCGAGCCCCCATTCCCCAGTCTCTCTCTCTCCCCCGAGCCCCCAATCCCCAGTCTCCCTCTCTCCCCCGAGCCCCCATTCCCCAGTCTCCCTCTCTCCTCCGAACCCCCATTCTCCAGTCTCCCGCTCCCCCCCCCGAGTCCCCATTCCCCAGTCTCCCTCTCTCTTCCGAACCCCCATTCCCCAGTCTCCCTCTCCCCCCGAGCCCCCATTCCCCAGTCTCCCTCTCTCCCCCCGAGCCCTCATTCCCCAGTCTCCCTCTCTCTAGCCCCCATTCCCCAGTCTCCCTCTCTCTCCCCCGAGCCCCCATTCCCCAGTCTCCCTCTCTCCCCCGAACCCCCATTCCCCAGTCTCCATCTTTCCCCCGAACCCCCATTCCCCAGTCTCCCTCTCTCTCCCCCGAGCCCCCATTCCCGTCTCCCTGTTTCCCCCGAACCCCCATTCCCCAGTCTCCCTCTCTCCCCGAGCCCTCATTCCCCAGTCTCCCTCTCTCCCCCGAGCCCCCATTCCCCGTCTCCCTCTCTCCCCGAGCTCTCATTCTCCAGTCTCTCTCTCTCCCCGAGCCCCCATTCCCCAGTCTCTCTCTCTCCCCCGAGCCCCCATTCCCCAGTCTCCCACTCTCCCCGAGCTCTCATTCTCCAGTCTCCCTCTCTCTCTCCCCGAGCCCCCATTCCCCAGTCTCCCACTCTCTCCCCCGAGCCCCCATTCCCCAGTCTCCCACTCTCCCCCCCGAGCCCCCATTCCCCAGTCTCTCTCTCTCCCCCGAGCCCCCATTCCCCAGTCTCCCACTCTCTCCCCCGAGCCCCCATTCCCCAGTCTCCCACTCTCCCCCCCGAGCCCCCATTGCCCAGTCTCCCTCTGTCCCCCGAGCCCCCATTCTCCAGTCTCTCTCTCCCCTGAGCCCCCATTCCCCATTCTCCCTCTCTCCCCCGAGCCCCCATTCTCCAGTCTCCCTCTCTCTCCCCCGAGTCCCCATTCCCCAGTCTCCCTCTCTATCCGAGCCCCCATTTCCCAGTCTCCCTCTCTCCCCGAGCCCCCATTCCAGTCTCCCTCTCTCCCCCGAGTCCCCATTCCCCAGTCTGCCTCTCTCTCTAGCCCCCATTCCCCAGTCTCCCTCTCTCCCCCGAGGCCCCATTCCCCAGTCTCCCTCTCTCCTCCGAACCCCCATTCCCCAGTCTCCCGCTCCCCCCCGAGTCCCCATTCCCCAGTCTCCCTCTCTCTTCCGAACCCCCATTCCCCAGTCTCCCTCTCCCCCCCCGAGCCCCCATTCCCCAGTCTCCCTCTCTCCCCCCGAGCCCCCATTCCCCAGTCTCCCTCTCTCCCCTGAGCCCACATTCTCTAGTCTCCTTCTCTCCCCCCTGAATCCTCAATCCCCAGTCTCCCTCTCTCTCCCTGAGCCCCCATTCCCCAGTCTCCCTCTCTCTCCCCCGAGTCCCCATTCCCAGTCTCCCTCTCCGCCCGAGCCCCCATTCTCTCTCACCCCGAGCCCCCATTCCCCAGTCTCCCTCTCCCCCCGAGCCCCCATTCCCCAGTCTCTCTCTCTCCCCCGAGCCCCCAATCCCCAGTCTCCCTCTCTCCCCCGAGCCCCCATTCCCCAGTCTCCCTCTCTCCTCCGAACCCCCATTCCCCAGTCTCCCGCTCCCCCCCGAGTCCCCATTCCCCAGTCTCCCTCTCTCTTCCGAACCCCCATTCCCCAGTCTCCCTCTCCCCCCGAGCCCCCATTCCCCAGTCTCCCTCTCTCCTCCCGAGCCCTCATTCCCCAGTCTCCCTCTCTCTAGCCCCCATTCCCCAGTCTCCCTCTCTCTCCCCCGAGCCCCCATTCCCCAGTCTCCCTCTCTCCCCGAACCCCCATTCCCCAGTCTCCATCTTTCCCCCGAACCCCCATTCCCCAGTCTCCCTCTCTCTCCCCCGAGCCCCCATTCCCGTCTCCCTGTTTCCCCCGAACCCCCATTCCCCAGTCTCCCTCTCTCCCCGAGCCCTCATTCCCCAGTCTCCCTCTCTCCCCCGAGCCCCCATTCCCCGTCTCCCTCTCTCCCCGAGCTCTCATTCTCCAGTCTCTCTCTCTCCCCGAGCCCCCATTCCCCAGTCTCTCTCTCTCCCCCGAGCCCCCATTCCCCAGTCTCCCACTCTCCCCGAGCTCTCATTCTCCAGTCTCCCTCTCTCTCTCCCCGAGCCCCCATTCCCCAGTCTCCCACTCTCTCCCCCGAGCCCCCATTCCCCAGTCTCCCACTCTCCCCCCCGAGCCCCCATTCCCCAGTCTCTCTCTCTCCCCCGAGCCCCCATTCCCCAGTCTCCCACTCTCTCCCCGAGCCCCCATTCCCCAGTCTCCCACTCTCCCCCCCGAGCCCCCATTGCCCAGTCTCCCTCTGTCCCCCGAGCCCCCATTCTCCAGTCTCTCTCTCCCCTGAGCCCCCATTCCCCATTCTCCCTCTCTCCCCCGAGCCCCCATTCTCCAGTCTCCCTCTCTCTCCCCGAGTCCCCATTCCCCAGTCTCCCTCTCTATCCGAGCCCCCATTTCCCAGTCTCCCTCTCTCCCCGAGCCCCCATTCCAGTCTCCCTCTCTCCCCCGAGTCCCCATTCCCCAGTCTCCCTCTCTCTCTAGCCCCCATTCCCCAGTCTCCCTCTCTCCCCCGAGGCCCCATTCCCCAGTCTCCCTCTCTCCCCCGAGCCCCCATTCCCCAGTCTCTCTCTCTCCCCGAGCCCCCATTCCCCAGTCTCCCTCTCTCCCCGAGCCCCCATCCCCCAGTCTCCCTCTCTCCCCCCCGAGTCCCCATTCCCCAGTCTCCCTCTCTCTCCCCCCCCGAGCCCTCATTCCCCAGTCTCCCTCTCTCCCCGAGCCCTCATTCCCCAGTCTCCCTCTCTATCCGAGCCCCCATTCCCCAGTCTCCCTCTCTCCCCGAGCCCCCATTCCCCATTCTCCCTCTCTCCCCCGAAGCCCCCATTCTCCAGTCTCCCTCTCTCTCCCCCGAGTCCCCATTCCCCAGTCTCCCTCTCTATCCGAGCCCCCATTTCCCAGTCTCCCTCTCTCCCCGAGCCCCCATTCCAGTCTCCCTCTCTCCCCCGAGTCCCCATTCCCCAGTCTCCCTCTCTCTCTAGCCCCCATTCCCCAGTCTCCCTCTCTCCCCCGAGGCCCCATTCCCCAGTCTCCCTCTCTCCCCCCGAGCCCCCATTCCCCAGTCTCTCTCTCTCCCCGAGCCCCCATTCCCCAGTCTCCCTCTCTCCCGAGCCCCCATCCCCCAGTCTCCCTCTCTCCCCCCCGAGTCCCCATTCCCCAGTCTCCCTCTCTCTCCCCCCCCCGAGCCCTCATTCCCCAGTCTCCCTCTCTCCCCGAGCCCTCATTCCCCAGTCTCCCTCTCTATCCGAGCCCCCATTTCCCAGTCTCCCTCTCTCCCCGAGCCCCCATTCCAGTCTCCCTCTCTCCCCCGAGTCCCCATTCCCCAGTCTCCCTCTCTCTCTAGCCCCCATTCCCCAGTCTCCCTCTCTCCCCCGAGGCCCCATTCCCCAGTCTCCCTCTCTCCCCCGAGCCCCCATTCCCCAGTCTCTCTCTCTCCCCGAGCCCCCATTCCCCAGTCTCCCTCTCTCCCCGAGCCCCCATCCCCCAGTCTCCCTCTCTCCCCCCCGAGTCCCCATTCCCCAGTCTCCCTCTCTCTCCCCCCCCCCGAGCCCTCATTCCCCAGTCTCCCTCTCTCCCCGAGCCCTCATTCCCCAGTCTCCCTCTCTATCCGAGCCCCCATTCCCCAGTCTCCCTCTCTCCCCGAGCCCCCATTCCCCAGTCTCCCTCTCTCCCCCGAGTCCCCATTCTCCAGTCTCCCTCTCTCTCCCCCAAGTCCCCATTCCCCAGTCTCCCTCTCTATCCGAGCCCCCATTCCCCAGTCTCCCTCTCTCCCCGAGCCCCCATTCCAGTCTCCCTCTCTCCATCGAGTCCCCATTCCCCAGTCTCCCTCTCTCTCCCCCCCGAGCCCCCATTCCCCAGTCTCCCTCTCTCTCTAGCCCCCATTCCCCAGTCTCCCTCTCTCCCCCGAGCCCCCATTCCCCAGTCTCTCTCTCCCCCGAGTCCCCATTTCCCAGTCTCCCTCTCTCTCCCCCCCGAGCCCCCATTCCCCAGTCTCCCTCTCTCTCTGGCCCCCATTCCCCAGTCTCCCTCTCCCCCCCCGAGTCCCCATTCCCCAGTCTCCCTCTCTCCCCCCCGAGCCCCCATTCCCCAGTCTCCCTCTCTCCCCGAGCCCTCATTCCCTAGTCTCCCTCTCTCCCCTGAGCAATTCATTTCTAAAGTCTAGCTAGAACAGTTTTTGGAAACAGTGGGTGAGCGCGTGGGTCTGGGTGCGGGTGGAGGGTTAAAGCCGGGAGTGCGTCGGGAAGCCGGCTCCAACCCACCAACCTCCACGTTTAACTCGGGCGCGTTCGGCTGCGTGTGCAGAGCCACCTCGGGAGAGCTGGGTTACCTATTAACATATACTAATTGCTCAGTTGGAGCAATATTTCAACAGACTTTTAAATTTAACGTCATATCCACGGGCTTCCTAAAACAAGGCGATTGAGGGAGCTGATTAAAACTCATGCAAATACTACAGTAAATACTCAGTACTCACAGCTGCCTTCTTACCTACTAGTGGGAAAGGGTTTGTTCACGGTAATTTTGCTGAGAGCTTACTTTCTATGCTTTGGAGGTTTTCTGAATCACATCAAGATGGGTTGGTGCCTTGGCTTGGACCTCGGTCGAGGACCAATATCAGCAGCAGTAGCAGCAGCCTGCTGTTCAGAGACCTGCAGCTGGGCGGCAGAGGGGAGTAGAAGAGAGGGCAGCAGCACGATGGAGGCACTACCCGCGACACAGGGTTACAGGCAGAGGCTGAGTGTCCTTGACATGTCTGAACAGCAGTGCTTCAGGAGGCTCAGGCTGATGCGTCAGGTGGTGGCAGACATCTGCAGCCTCCTAGAATAAGACCTGCTGCCTACTGGCCCTGGTGGTCATCCGTTACCAGTGGCTGCCAAAGTCACCACCGCCCTCAATTCTCCGGATCCTCCGAGCGCTCTGCCGGAGGCAAATCCAGGATCTCCCAGTGGGCGGCCCACAAATGCATAAGACAGGTGACCGATGGCTTGTTTGCCAGGGCCGGCAATGATGTGAACGTCGCCTGCGATGACGTCGGTCAGAATGAGTGGGCGCTCGGATTTACGTCTCTGGCTGGCTTTCCACAGGTTCAGGGTGTCATCGACTGCACACACGTGGCAATCCGGCCACCACCAGATCAACCAAGTGTATTGATGAATCGTATAGCCGACTCCTGCTCCTAATTCTTATGTAAGGGCTTCCACAATGGTGCAGCTGGTGTGCAATAACAGTAAGATTTATGGAGGTGTGCACATGATTCTGGGGGAGCTGCCATGATGCTTGCGTCCTGCAGCAGTCCAAATACCCCGACCTCTTCGGACCTGCAAGCAGGCTTAAGGGGTGGCTGCTAGGAGACAAGGGATACCCCTTCAAACTTGCCTGATAACACCCGCCAGAAACCCGACCAATGAAGCCCAACAGCGCTACAATGAATGCCAAATGACCACCAGAAGAGTAACTGAACAAGCTATCGGCTTAATGAAGATGCGCTTCAGGTGCCTAGACAGATCTGGAGGCACCTTTCAGTACGCACCAGCCAGGGTGTCCAGAATGGTCATGGATACCTGCGCTCTGCACAACATTGTGCAGCAGTGAGGGCTGGAGCTGCAGGAGGAACAAGGCACAGAGCGCAGATCGTCTCCAGACAATTCCAAGGAGGAGGAGGAAGGTGATGAGGGCAATGCGCCACCAGCTGCTCACATTGCTGCCTGGGATCCCCTTATTAATGCAAGGTTCACGTAGGTACCACCAGTGGAGAATGGCCACTCTTCCCACCCCCCCCCCCCCCCAATGCCACTGACACAAAGCAGTCCTGCAAACAATAACCATCCAATGAACATCCCCCCCAATCGGTCCCCGTCAATTCATGTCTTCCCATTCATCATCGAGCAAGTTAAAAGGCGAGTTGCCACCCAGCAACCAAGAATGGGCAACACGATAAAGTGGTGCAAAGTAACACATTTTTGTGATTCTACTAAAGAACGGAAACTTTACCACATAATATTTTCTCTTACACCCATGTGCATACCGTTGTGCAACTACAAAGCTTTACTCTTCCTTTTCCTACCGCTCATACATGGTGCAACCCCTGTGGCTTCAGCAGAGGCAGAGGCAGGCTGCTCAGATCCCTGCTCTGACTGCTGAGATACTGCACATAAACGCTTAAGGCAGGTCACTGATGGATTGTTTGCTAAGGCCGGGAGTTATGTAAATTTCCCCTGTGATGGCAATAGCCAGAATGAGCGGGCACTCGAATTCACCTCTTTGGCTGGATTCCCACAGGGACAGGGTGCCATCGACAGCACGCACATGGCAATCCGAGCACTGCCACAGCAACCAGGGGCTTTTAGAAAGCGCAAGGGATATTTGTCCATCAGTGCGTAGCTAGTGTGCAACCACAAGAAGAGGTTCATGCAAGTCTGTGCCAGATTCCCTGAGAGCTGTCATGATGCCTTCCTACTGAGACAGTCCAACATCCCAGACCTCTCCAGTCCAGAAAGTCACCTTAAGGGCTGGCTCGTAGGAGACAAGGGATACCCCCTTCAAACTTGGCCCATGACACCTATGAGGAACCCCACCAATGAGGCGCAGGAGCTCTACAACGAGAGCCGCAAGTGTGTCATCGAGCAAGCTATCGAAATGTTGAAGATGCGCTGCAGGTGCCTGGATAGGTCTGGAGGCGGCCTGCAGTACTCGCCAGTGAGGGTGTCCAGAATGATAGTGGAGTGCTGCGTCAAGGAGGAGGCGGAGGATGAAGATGGGGGCATCCATCACCAGGCCAGCTACTTACATTGATACAATAGCAAAATACTGCGGATGCTGGAAAACTGAAATAACAACAGAAAGCGCTGGAAAAACTCAGCAGGCCAGGCAACATCCGTGGAGAGAGAAACAGAGTTAACGTTTCAGGTCGAAGACCCTTCATCAGAGACGCAGGGTCTTCGACCTGAAACGTTAACTCTGTTTCTCTCTCCACGGATGTTGCCTGGCCTGCTGAGTTTTCCCAGCGCTTTCTGTTGTTATTTCAGCTGTTTACATTGCTGCCCGGGATGCTCTAATATCGCAACGGTTCACTTGGTGTAAAACATAAGAAATGATATCCTGCGGTCTGCTTCCCCCACACCTTCGCGCTAAACAGCCCTTCAACCACTCATCCACCCATTGCACATCCACCCATTGGGTCCCGGCATGTATTGACATTCATCATGAAGCAAGTGAAAAGGCAAGATGGCACTCGGGACGCAGTAATGGGCAAGATGTGGAAGTGGTGCTAATCAATACATTTTATGTGGCATTATAAAGAAAAGAAACTTAACAACAACATTTTGTCCAACACCCATGTGCCTACTCTTGGTGAATTCCACTTTCTTGAACTTACGCTTCCTATCGCTTCTACGTGGTGCATCCCGTGTGGCTTCAGCAGAGGTAGAGGCAGGCTACTCGGTCCATGCCCTCACTGCTGCGATGCTTTTGGCTGATGCCCTCTGGATTTTGGAGCTCCTGAGGGCCCTGTCAAAGACTGCTCCGCCTGCACTTGTGCAGGGGCAGACTCCGCCACTGGGGGGCCGAGGCAGCATGTCGGGTACTGGCTGAGGGGGAGGCAACGGGTGAGATGTGGGGGTGCTTTGAGTGGAGCTCCCGCTTCCACGTCCCCTTTCGCCATCATCGCTCTCCTGGGCCAGCGCCACATCGCTCCGACCGCTCTGCTGCAGACCAGATTGGTGAAGGTCAGTGACACGTTGCAAGGCCACGGATACCTCCACCCTGTTTAAGGCGGCACACATCTCCTGCACGACCGTGGTCATGGCCCGCACGGACGCATTCGAGAGCCCTGCTCGAAGCTCCAGGAAGGCTCCAGGGAGGCAGACATTCTCGCAATCCCCTACGCCTCCTCCATCCTCTCCGCTATTGATGAGAGTGCGCGTGGCATGTCTGTCGGTACCTGGCTAAGCTGCGGATGCCCAGCTCGCGTTCTCCTTCTCAACAGTAGCCCCCCGGGGGTTCAGCATCTGTGTCCGGCCGAGCGGATCTTGGAGGGGAGTGTGTCCCCCGACGCAGACTCTCCACAGCTGTCCCGATCACCAGCATCTGCTCGTGCTAACTTGTGCGGTGTGAATCACCGGGTGAAAACCCAGCTAACTGTCTAAGTGGAGCCACCAAAGTGCGAGTATCTGCGCTGGTGCATGGCTGTATGTCTTGTGATGGTGCACCCTCAGAAGGAAAGAGGCCCTCGGAGGAATCGTCCTCATGCATGTCCAGCGACACTTGAAGGCCCTGGAAGACAAAAGAAAGGGATATGATTTAGTCGTGGCAACGTCACAATCTTGACAATCACCATACTCAGTCTTCTCATAGTTCAGTCATTGCTGAAATAAAGTCAGCATGTGTATGTCAGAGATATTTGTAATTCTGTCACCAGCTATCTGCGAGCTCCCTGTCTCTCCATCTCCGACTGAGAGGGACGCAGATGTGGCACTTATCACCAGGGCATCCTCCTCTGCATCTGTGAGCTGGACTAGTTGTGGTGGCCTAGCTCCAGTCCTATCCCTCTCCCTTGCAGTTTGCACTCTCTTCTCCGACAAGGGTTGAAAAACACCTGAGAGTGAGTGAAGGTGAGGTAGCCACCCGATGGATGCCGGGCATTCGGTGAGGGTGACTGTGAAACAGATGCATCACATTGCGTAAGGATTGGAGTGAGTGGCAACGCTGGATAGGTAAGTGGGGAGGTGAGGAAGCGCATTGAAAGTGAAGGCTGGATGCTGCTGAAGGTTGAGTAGTTGTGAGGAGCGATATGATGGAGAACGTTTCGCAAGACAGAGTGAAAGGGGTGGCTCAAACCACAGGATGTAGGTGAATCAGCAAATGTACTCACTTTTCCTGATCGGTTATTAAATTGCTTTCTACACGGCATCCAAGACTGGGCACAACGCTCCTGCTGCTCACCTCCTCAGCCACCTCCAACCACGCCTTCTCAGGTGAGAGCCGCAGGTTTGTTCCTCCCACTGCTGGGGAAAAGTACGCCCCTCCTGCTCCTGACTGCACCCAGCAGTAATTCCAGGCGCGGCGTCGGTTGAATCTGGGCGCCCACCCTTGCTCTACGTCCACTATCCGGCGTAAACACCTCCAATTTCCATCTGTGCACGGTCCCTTTAAATACAGCTGAGATCGCATCACGCGGGTGCGCGTCACGCCCGCTGCGCAGCTAGGAGACGCGAAACCCGGAAGTCAAAATGAGTTGCGATCACAGGTTTCGCCACGCATTTCCACCCCTCCCCGCTGCCCCAACCCACCCCCGCTCAGAAGCAGCCTTCAGATTAATATCAGGGCCAATACCTTTAAGAAACAACAAGGGAACAAGCCATATTAGACTTAGTAATGAGTAACGAGCCAGAATTCATTAATAATCTGACAGTGAGGGAGCATCTTGCAAACAGCGACCATAACATGACATTACGTTTGAGAAGGAGAAAGATCACATACTAACCAAGGTTTTAAACTTAAGTAAGGCTGACTTCGAAGGAATGAGACGCAAGCTGAGCACATTAAACCGGGCTGAGCTGTTAACAGGTAAACCTACAAAAAAACAGTGGGAGGTATTCAAAGATATATTTAGTACCATGCAAGACCGGTTCATAGCCCTAAAGAGCAAAAGTTCCACTTGTACAGTCAAGCAACCATGGTCAACATATGAGTCAAGACGGTGTATAAAACTAAAGGGAGTGGCTTACACTAATGCTAAGAAAAGCAATAAACCAGCAGATTGGGAGATACAGAAACAACAAAAGGGACACAAAGAAAATATTAAGAGCTGAAAAAAGGGAATACGGAAACAAATCTTATATAAAGCAATATAAAGGCTAATAGTAGAAGTTTTTATAAATATATTCAGAGTAATAAAGTGGCTATGAGAGAAATGTGGACCCATTAAAGACAGACACAGGTGATACTGTGCTAAACAACAAGGCAATGGCACATTTATTAAAAGAATACATTTTGTATCTATTTTCACAGAAGAAGGTGATAAAATACCAGTGATAGAAGGGAAACTATAAATAATTCAAGGGGAGGAATGTATTGCATTCAATATAAGTTTAAAAAAACGTGGTAATGGAGAAAATAATGGGACTTAGGATAAATAAATCTCCAGGACCTGATGGTTTCCACCCCATGGTATTAAAAGAAGTAGGTGTGGGAATTACAGATGAGTTAGTTTGGAAATTTGCTAACATCACTCCATTATTTAAGAAGGGTGGGAAAGTGAAAGCAGGTAACTACAGGCCAGTCAGTTTAACGTCAGCTACGGGGAAGTTACTCGAATCTGTCATTTGGGACAGAGTGACTGAGCACTTGAACAAATATGAGCTGATCAGAGAGAGCCAACATGGCTTTGTTAAGGGTAAGGCATGTCTGATTAATCTGGTTCAATTTTTTTGCTGAGGTCACTGATAGGGAAGTGACTATGGATGTTATCTATATGGATTTCCAGAAGGCATTCGATAAGGTTCCACACGAGAGATTTTTAGCAAAATTGAGACCACACGCAATTTGAGGCTGCCTTTTAACTTGGGTTGGAAATTGGGCGGGAAGCAGGAGACAGATAGTGAGGAAAAAGGGTATGTACTCTGATTGGCGGGATGTGACAAGTAGTGTTCCCCAGGGAGCTTGTCTGGGACCTCAACATTTCATCATATTTATTAATGACTTGGATAAAGGAATGGAGAGTTGTATATCCAAGCTGGAGATGAAACTAAGTTAAATGGGGCAGTAAGTAGCGCAGATGGGAGCAGGAAGCTGCAAAGAGATAGACACAGGTTAAGTGAGTGGGTAAAACTATGGCAAATGGATTTCAATGTGGGAAAGTGTGAGGTCATCCACTTTAGATCCAAGAAAGATAAATCAAAGTACTTTCTAAATGGTGAGAGACTAGGAACTGTGGAGGAGCAAGGAGATTTGGGAGTCAAAGTACAAAAATCACTCATTAAAAGCTAGCAGACTGGTACAAAGAGCAATTAAAAAGGATAATGGATAGGAATATATGAACATATGGAATTGACGGTCAGGAAACGACCAGCTGGTCCATCAAGCCTGCCCCGCGCCATGATGGCTGGACCATCATGACTAAAGACTTCTTCCCTCCCCACCCCTCCCTCCGCTGCCACTCTCAGCCATGTAATCTCCTGGGAGAGGCAAATAACACAGAGAAAAACCCAGGGCCAACAGGGAAAAAATACCCTGGATAATTCCTCTCCAACCTCCTCAGGCGATGGAAACCAGTCCAGGAGATCACATGGACCAGCCAGTGTTCTCTATAAAGACACTTACCTTCGATATGATGCGATCTCTGCCCCAGTCAGGAACCGGCCCAGCTCCCTCTTGAGGGCAGAGAGTCAGCACCCATCACACCAGCCGGCAACACATTCCAGAGGCTTGCTACGCTCTGGGAAAAGGTGACCCGCCTACCATCCAGTTTATTCTACCTCAGACATAGTTTAAGCTCATGTCCCTGGTCCTTCCCAATCTGTTAAACTGGAATAATCTGTCAAGAGGGACGTTATCCAGCCCTTTAATTATTTTAGAGACCTCTATCAGCTGACCTGTAAGTCTACGCTGCTCTAAAGACCAAGGGCGCGAAATTCGGCAACTTTTAACTTTTTGAAAAGTTAGCGCCCGGCAAAATCCATGAAAAAATGTTGCAGAATTGGGCGTCTTCGCCCCAGGAGTGAAGCGGGGCGGTAAATGAGGCGCTAACGGTCTCAGTAGAGCGCTGCAGGGGCGCTATTGCCAGAGTGCTACCCAATTTCAGCTGACTTGCGTTCAGCAGTCAACCTTCAAGCCTTGACTTGAGCTTATTCCAACTCTTAAAGGGGAGGTCATTTCAAGCTGCAGCTGTTCATTATCAGCATTGCAGCACTTGAGTGCGACCTCTCGGCTACTGAGACAGCTTTGCGCCGTGGCTGCTGCAAGAGAGAGGGAGAGGGCTACTCGATTCAGCGATGTGGAGTTGGATATGTTCAGCAGCTTGTCTGACAATGTCTCAGCAGAGTTATGGCCGACAAATAACTTTCCCCAAGATGGCGCCTTTAAATAGCGCGTGCGGAGCCAAGTCCCGACTGTAACTCGACAGCTGATGCTGTCGTTGTTAGCGCCAGGCGGTAAGTGAGGGGGCACGGTCGAATTTTGCATCCGGAGCGCGGCCGAGCGGGGCGGTACCTACAGGAGCGGGACGCTAACTCTTACGGGGAGAAATTCAGTTGGTTGCGCCTCCTGTTAGCGCCTTAAGAAGGCGCTAATGGGGTGCAAAGCAGCTAGCGCCTGGGCGCAGCGATGTTTGCGCCACTCGCGAACTTAACTAGACATTTTGCGGTGGCGCTAAACACTACCGCCACGATCTCCTGCGCCGGCAGATCATGACTTCACTCGAGTGCGCAACGCCCCGGTATCGTCCCGGAGCAGATATTGAGTGGCGCCCCCTGCCTTACCGCCTGACGCGAGCAACGACAGGTTGAGGGGAGCGTTCTGCAGTCATGAAGGGAAAGAGGGAGCGCTATTTAAAGGTGACCGCTTCCTGCCTTTTATTGTTGGTGCCATTTTTGAACTACGCATTCTGAGAGAGAGAGGGAGAGACTTCTGGAGAGATTCAACGCTGTGTGAAGGAGTTTTAGGTACTGAGCAGCACTTTGCAGGTTCATTTTGATTTGCCATTCCTTGTATCGATTTAGAAGAGACTGTGGGGGCTGCACTCTGAGCTCTTTGCCTGGCACTCTCCATTGTTCTTTCCAGCACATTTGATGTGCAGGTCACTCCAGGCAGAGATTCAAGGCTGCAATGAGCAGGATGTGGATGGAAAGCAAGATTAACCATCCCCTTTAAGAACTGGCCCGTGCCATTGTGTGTGTGTTCCATTGCTGACTGACATTAAATGAGCTTCGCCAGCGCTCTGAGGTAGCGCCTCGCTCCTCGGCCTTTGCGCCTTAAGACAGGTGTGAAGCGCCTGATTTAGCGCTGCAATCACCTCCAGGGGCGATAAAAGTCAAGTTTGCAGTCGGTGGCGATAATTAGCGCCAGGCGCTAATCTTTGCGCCCGGCCGATAATTGCGCCCCAAATGGGGCGATACTGAATTTCTCCCCCTTAGTGCCTCCGCAAAAACCCAGCCCAATTTAGCGTGGGGCGCTAATATTGTCACGCCCGGGTGAAAACCCATTTGCGCCCCAAAGCAGCCCAATTTCACGCCCCAAGGCCACTATATGACCCAGCATGTGGGGGGGACCAAAACTGGGCACAGTACTCCAGATGCAGTGGCCTGTATTGTTTCAATATGGTGCCCTTTGATTAATACTGAACGGTTTTATTAATACCCTGGTAGCTTTAGCTCCAGTTCCTCTACATTGGTCATGAACCTTCAATGATCTGTGCACAATAACACCAAGATATTTTTCCTCAGCCAGTGTTCCCATTCCTAATCGCTGCCCAATCCCAGTGGAAGTGTATTTGTGTGGACATCGGACAAGGACAGGGTTGGGCTCCTCTGAGACGCCCCCTGTGAATTAATAGTCTGTCTACACTCAGTATTTAGTTGGCCTTTTATCTCAAGGGGTGGGGGGCGGGGGGGGTGGAATATAAAGTGGAGGAAGTTATGCTTCAGTTGTATAGTGCCTTGGTCGGACTCCATCTGGAGTACAGCATTCAGTTTTGGGCACCGAACCTCAGGAATCCTCTGACGAAGGGT
Source organism: Squalus acanthias (assembly GCA_030390025.1). NCBI lineage: Eukaryota > Metazoa > Chordata > Chondrichthyes > Squaliformes > Squalidae > Squalus > Squalus acanthias. The sequence continues at coordinate 20,387,854 of CM059450.1, forward strand.
CGTCGACCTGAAACGTTAACTCTGTTTCTCTCTCCACAGATGCTGCCTGACCCGCTGAGTATTTCCAGCATTTTCTGTTTTTATCTCAGGAATCATATATTGGCCTTGGAGGGGGGATTGGTGAAGCGCAGATTTACCAGAATGATAAAATATTGAGGGGTGATCTGGTCGAGATGTTTAAAGTGTTAAAGTACATACGGAGAAACTATTTCCTCTGGTGGGGCAATCAAGAACAGGGGGTCAAAATCTAAAAAATGAGACCTCGGCATTCTAGGTATTCCGGAGCAAGATTTGGAAGCACTTTTTTCCCCACACAAAGGGTAGTAGAAATCTGGAACTCCCTTCCCCCAAAACGCCATTGATGCTAGGACATTCGGAGCTTCCAAGACTGAGATCGATAGATTTTTCTTGGGTAAGGGTATCAAGGGATATGGAGCTGGGGCAGGTCAGCCGTGATCCAACTGAATGGCAGAGCACTCTCTTTCTCTTAACGTATTTATAAAAACTTGATGGGGGAAAAATTCAGTTGGTTGCGCCTCCCGTTAGCGCCTTAAGAGGGCGCTAATGGGGCACAAAGCATCAAGCGCCCAGGCGCGGCGATGTTTGCGCCGCTCGCGAAATTAACTAGACATTTTGCGGCGGCGCTAAACACTACCGCCACGATCTCCTGCACCGGCAGATCGTGACGTCAGTCGAGTGCGCAACACCCCGGTCTCGTCCGGGAGCAGATATTGAGTGGCGCCCCCTGCCTTACCGCCTGACGCTAGCAACGACAGGTTGAGGGGAGCGTTTTGCAGTCATGAAGGGACTGGGGGAGCGCTATTTAAAGGCTACCGCTTCCTACCTTTTATTGTTGGTGCCATTTTTGAACCACGCATTCTGAGAGAGAGAGAGAGAGAGACTTCTGGAGAGATTCAACGCTGTGTGAAGGAGATGTGGGTACTGAGCAGCACTTTGCAGGTTCATTTTGATTTGCCATTCCTTGTATCGATTTAGAAGAGACTGTGGGGGCTGCACTCTAAGCTCTTTCCCTGGTACTCTCCATTGTTCTTTCCAACAGATTTGATGTGCAGGTCTCTCCAGGCCGGGATTCAAGGCTGCAATGAGCAGGATGTGGATGGAAAGCAAGATCAACCATCCCCTTTAAGAACTGGCCGGTGCCATTGTGTGTGTGTTCCATTGCTGACTGACATCACATGAGCTTCGCCAGCGCTCTGAGGTAGCGCCTCGCTCCTCGGCCTTTGCGCCTTAAGACAGGTGTGAAGCGCCTGATTTAGCGCTCCAATCACCTCCAGGGGCGATAAAAGTCAAGTTTGCAGTCGGTGGCGATAATTAGCGCCAGGCGCTAATCTTTGCGCCCGGCCAATAATTGCGCCCCAAATGGGGCGATACTGAATTTCTCCCCCGATATCCCTTGCAAGTTTTAATTTTCATATTCCTTTTCCACCTCTTATTACTTTCTTGGTATTCCTTTGTTGCTTTTTATAGCTCTCCCCCAGCCCACTGGATTTCCACTTATCTTTGCATCTGTGTAAGCCTTTTCTTTTATCTCAATACTGTCTCTTACCTCATGTATTGACCATGGTTGCTTAACTACACAAGTGCAGCCTTTGCCTTTTAGGGGCGAGTAGTGGTTTTGTATCACACCAAATATTTCTGTGAATACTTCCCATTGTTTGTCTGTAGATTTACCCATTAACAGTTCAGGCAAGTTTACTGTGGTTAATTCTAGTCTCATCCCTTCGAAGTTTGCCTTGCTTAAATCTAAAACCTTGGTTTGGGACTCTCATTTCTCCCTTTCAAAACTAGTATCAAATTCAGTCATACCAGGGTCACTATTTGCAAGATGGTCCCTTTACCACTGGATTATTAACTAATTCAAGTTCGTTACTCATCACTAAATCCAGTATGGCCTGAACATGTTGTTCGAGAAAACTGTCCCGAATACATTCTAGAAATCTGTTGCCTTTACCACTTGAGCTATTCTGCTTCTCCCAGTCTATGTGAAAATTAAAATCTCGCATTATAAGCTTAAATTTAAAATTCTTATCCTCATATTTAAGTCACGACTTCGCCCCTCCCTATCTCTGTAAGAAGAAGTGTGAAGTGATGCAGTTTGGGAGGAAGAAAGAGGATAGGCAGTACAAACTAAATGGTACAATTTTAAAGGGGGTGCAGGAACAGAGAGACCTGGGGGTTCACACACACAAATCTTTGAAGGTGACGGGACCACTTGATAAGGCTGTTAAAAAAAAACACTGGATCCTTGGCTTTATAAATAGAGGCATAGAGTACAAAAGCAAGGTAGTTATGCTAAACCTTTATAAATCACTGGTTAGGCCCCAGCTGGAGTATTGTGTCCAATTCTGAGCACCACACTTTAGGAAGGATGTCAAGGCCTTGGTTGGAGAGGGTGCGGAGGAGATTTACCAGAATGGTACCAGGGATGAGGGGCTGCAGTTATGTGGAGAGACGAGAGAAGCTGGGATTGTTCTCCTTAGAGCAGAGAAGGTTAAGGGGAGATTTAATGGAGGCGTTCAAAAATTGTGAAGGGTTTTGATAGAGTAAATAAGGAGAAACTGTTTCCACTGGCAGGAGGGTCAGTAAGCAGAGGACACGGATTTAAGATAATTGGCAAAAGGACTAGAGGAGAGATGAGGAGAATTCTTTTACACAGTGAGTTGTTATAATGTGGAATGTGAAAGGGCGGTGGAAGCAGATTCAATCGTAACTTTCAAAAGGGAATTGGATAAATACTTGAAATAGAAACATTTGCAGGGCTATGGGGCAAGAGCAGGGCAGTGGGACTAATTGGAGAGCTCTTTCAAAGAGCCGGCACAGGCACGATGGGCCGAGTGGCCTCTTCCTGTGCTGCAGGATTCTACCTCGAATGTTCTCCAGCCCGACAATCCTCCAAGAGCTCAGAGTTCCTCCAACTTTGATCTCCTGTCCATCGCCCACTTCTTTCGCCCCACCATTGGCGGCCGTGCCTTCAGCCGCTGGGCCCGAAGCTCTGGAATTCCCTCCCTGAAACCTCTCTCTGCCTCTGCACCTCCTTTCTCGTTTGAGACCCTCCTTAAAACCCACCTCTTTGACCAAGCTTTCAGTCGACCCTTCTAATATCTTCTTCGGCTTGGTGTCGATTTTTGTCTGATTGTGCTTCTGCAAAGCGCCTTGGAACATTTTCTACATTGAAAGAGCTATATAAATGTGAGTTGTTGTTGTTGTTGTAAAATCTTTAAAAGCACTAAACTACCAGAGAGATGAAGGATTCAGAGACACAAATCTTTAAAGTGGGAGGACAAGTTAATAAAGCTGTTAAAAGAAATAAAGCATCTAGAATCCTAGATTGTTTTATAAATATTCTGCCTCACCAAGATCTTACACTCCTGCACTGGAGGGAGATCTACCGGCTGGCTTCACACTGCCATTATTTGATGTTTCGGAATTAATTGGGCTTCGGTCTTACTGTTGGGCACATCTAGCGCTGTGGCTGTGTTGATGCAGCCAGTGAGAGTACCTTGACGCCCAATAGTCTTTCAATCCTCAGCCTGTGTTGGGTTCACTGGACTTGAGGCAGTAACAGGGTGTCGGGGGTAGGGGGGGGGTCGGTCAGAGTTAGACTCCGTCAGATAAGGGCAAATTGGCCAGTGTTCCCATTCCTGGTCGCTGACTAACAACCCCAGTGGAAGTGCATTTGTGTGGACATCGAACGAGGACAGGATTGGTCTCCTCCGAGACACCCTCGTGAATGATTAGTCTGTCTGCACTCACATAGGTGTCAGCTGTGGCTCAGTGGGTAGTACTCTCACTTCTAGAGTCAGAAGGTCGGTGGGTTCAAATCCCACTCTGGGAGACTTGAGCACATAATCTAGGCTGACACTCCAGTGCAGTGCTGAGGGGGTGCTGTACTGTCGAAGTCTTTCGGATGAGATGTTAAACCGAGGCCCCGTCTGCTCTCTCAGGTGGACGTAAAAGATCCCATGGCACTATTGCGAAGAACTGCCGGGGAATTCTCCTTGGTGTCCTGGCCAACATTCACTCCTCAACCAACACCATGAAAACAGACTGGCTGCAAAATTCGGCTCCTTTGCGCCTGCCGTTAGCGCCTCCAGGGGGTGCTAACGGGGCGCAAAGGGCTTATTGCCCGAGAAATTCAGCGGGGGGCTACTGAGGCGCTAGCCAATAGCGACGCGACCCGCCGGTAGAGCCCCTTACCGCCCTGTGGCAGAAATACGGCTGCGACCCGGGAGGTTATCACGGGCGGTGACAGCGCCAGCCTCGAGGGTCTCGAGCCGGGCCGACCTCCGCTCGAGGGGCGCTAATTAAAGGGAGCTGCGACCCGCGCCACCATTTTTTTTTTGGCCGACCTCTAGGTCGCCCCTTGACGTGGTCCGTGGCTGCCATCGCGCAGTCAGGCACCGCGTCTCAGTGCCGGGCTGCAGCCACGGCACCACGCCGCCCTGGTGGGCTAGTGTGGGCCATCGGAGGCCCTGCAGGGCTCGCAGCGTCCCTCCCCTTTAACGGAAGGGGAGGGGCGTTGAAACGCGTCAGCGCTACGCATAGTGCTCCGGCACTACCACGCTGTGCGCCCCCGACACCGCCCCGAGAGGAAGTGGAGCGCCCGCGATAGCGCTCAGCTTCTTCGCCAGGGCGGTAAGCCGAATTTAGCGGCGGTTCATCCGCGCCGGGCACTAAATCTCCAGCGATAATTCGGTAACCGAATTTCGCCCCCATTATCTGGTCATTTATCTCATTACTGTTGTGGGAGCTTGCTGCAGGCAAATTGGCTGCCGCGTTTGCCGAGATTACAACAGTGACTACACTTCAAAAGTACTTAATTGCTTGTGAAGCGCTTTGGGACGTCCTGAAGTGGCGAAAGGGAAATATATAAATGCAATTTCTTTCCTTTTTCTGTCATCTAGATTTTAGTTGGGCAAGGTACTAGGGCCATTTGGCAGTGGTGGAACAGTACCCCAGCAAGGAGTCGCTGCCTTCAGGAGAGAAAAGTGAGAAGTCGCACAACACCAGATTATAGTCCAACAGCTTTATTTGAAATCACAAGCTTTCGGAGCGCTGCTCCTTCGTCAGGTGAAGTCAGACTTCACCTGACGAAGGAGCAGCGCTCCGAAAGCTTGTGATTTCAAATAAAGCTGTTGGACTATAATCTGGTGTTGTGCGACTTCTCACTTTTGTCCACCCCAGTCCAACACCGGCATCTCCGCATTCAGGAGAGAAGGTGAGGTGGAAAATTGACAAAAAAAAGAAGAAACAGAACAATGAAAAAGACTCCCAGTAGCAATTTGTTTTTAAACAGAACACATTATGTACTTTTTTTTCCCCCACACTGTGTCCACTCCCAACATAAAAACCAATTGTATTTCACCCACTGAGTTAAACCTTCATCATGCATCCCTCAGCATCTACGAAACTTGTGAATCCCAAGGTTGTCCAGGGGTCATTTTCTTACACACCTTCCCATTGGTTTAAATGGAGTTTGCCTCCCACATGTGACCTGAAGTTACTGACCTTGTCATTTTGAAGGGACGATCGGAGATATCCCATGTTGGTGTTCAACTCTTCTTTTGAGGGGTATTTTCCATCCACCTGGAGAAAACAGTATCAACATTGGACAGCAGTTCCCAGGACCTCAAAACTGTGGAACTCCTCACCTCCCTCAATCTTCCATCCTGCCTACAATCTACAGGCTTTTAAAACCCAATTATTGGCGTCGCCAACTCATTGCTTCATCTTCCCTCCTGTTCCTTTCAACCTCTGTGCACGGTGGCACTTGACCTTTCACCTTGGTTTCTTACTAAAAAGTAAACAAGTGAGAGGTATTGAGTTTGTGTTTCCGTAAGAGGTTTGCTTGTATTGCTGTCTCTGCCGTGGCTCAGTGGGCAGCACTCTCGCCTCAGAGTCAAGAAGGTCGTGGGTTCAAGTACCCACTCCATGAGACTTGAGCACAAAACCTAGGCTGACACTCCAGTGCAGTACTGAGGGAGTGCTGCACTGTCGGAGGTGCCGTCTTTCGGATGAGACGTTAAACCGAGGCCCCGTCTGCCCTCTCAGGTGGATGTAAAAGATCCCATGGCCACTATTTCAAAGGAGAGCCCCGGTGTCCTGGCCAATATTTATCCCTCAACCAACACCACTAACACACAGATTATCTGGACATTAACTCATTGCTGTTTGTGGGACCTTGCTGTGCGCAAATTGGCTACCGCATTTCTTACATTGTGATTACACTTCAAAAGTACTGTAAAGCGCTTTGGGACGCCCTGAGGTCGTGCAAGGCGCTATATAAATGTAAGTCTTTCTTTCTTATTTATCAAACTGAGGCACGACGTCCGAGTTCCCTGTTGGAGTAACATTGGGGATCCTGAGACGAGGCACATCACAGGTCAGTCACAGTGTATCATGTACAATACCCTGACAATGCACTAGCCTCAAATGAGCCCCCAATCGCTTACACTATAGCGACACTCTCACTCTCTATTGTCGGGTGTCTCAGGGTGAGACCAACATATTCCTGATTGTACAGGGCAACCTGTGGGATTCCAGCCAACTTAACCTGAAAACCATCTACTTAAATTCCAATCTACCACAGTTTTCCATTCGGTGGCATTCTTAGTACTGGATAAAACATAGACTTACATTGAATGTACAGCACGGAAACAGGCCATTCGGACCAACTGGTCCGTGCCGGCGTTTAAGCTCCACACGAGCCTCCTCCCACCCCTCTTCATCTCACCCTATCAGCATATCCCTCTATTCCTTTCTCCCTCGTGTGTTTATCTAGTTTCCCCTTAAATGCATCTATACTATTCGCCTCAAATACTCCTTGTGGTAGCGAGTTCCACATTCTCACCACTCCCTGGGTAAAGAAGTTAAAGAATTTTCTCATCAGGTCTTCCCTTAATACTTAGCTGGGATGCAGAGTTATCATCAACATCCTTTTATTGCTTCTGTTTCTATTAGCTTTTGCAACACAAAAAACATTACTTGCTTATTTTCTCCGCTTTGAAGGCACTGCTCATTCCATTCTCGGAGGGGGCAAGGGTGCCTCCAGTCTTCTGGACGCTTAGAATCACAGAATGACACAGCACAGTCGGAGGCCACTCGGCCCATCGTACAAGTGGCTGTTCTTAAAGTGCGAGACTGCGGGCGTCGGTGGACAATCCAACCATGACGGTTATCACAGCCCGGCTGCGCCTGTCCGCACCAGATGTCCGCTCATGCACACGGCCCATCTCGGCTCGCTGGCTGGCAATCAGGAATGGCGATCCCTGGCTGATTTCCAAATGTGGCACTGTAACCTTCCCTCTCCATGTAGCTCAGTAACACATCGGGTTGCCAACTCCGGAAGGCTTCATCACATGACCTCCCGCCTCTAACCGCTCCGCCTGGTAAAACCCCCCACCCCGCCCCCGCCAATCTCCAATATTTTTAATGAATAAACCACACAATTTTTTTTGAATGCTGCTATGATTTTTCTCCCAAGGTTTTTGCTGGCAGTGAGTATCCTGGAGATTAATCTTTAACTCCTGGAGACTCCAGGGCAATCCTGGAGAGTTGGCAACCCGAGTACAACACCAAGCAGTGCATTTACTACCTGATGGATTTACCGATACAAGCATCTTCAAGGTGCTTCTCACGGGTAAACAAACCTTGTTCGTTTCTGAAGCAGCTCGAGAGCATTTAGTACAAATCTTCAATTCATCCTTTTGTGAGTAAAACTTTGAATCCACCTGAAGAAAAAGCAGGGTGGGGTTTAAACAATGGTAATGGGCTGTAGAGGAAGTAGCTGATGTATTCAATTAACTGAGAGAGATGGCAGTACTGGAGAACATCAAGAGAATCGCTCACCTCACAAATCTGAACACAAAAAGATATCGCGCCTTTCACCACCTCAGGACATCCCAAAGCGCTTTACAGCCAATGAAGCACTTCTGAAGTGTCGTCACTGTTGTAATGTAGGAAACGCGGTAGCCAATCTGCGCACAGCAAGCTCCCACAAACAGCAATGTGATAATGACCAGCTAGTCTGTTTTTAGTGATGTTGATTGAGGGATAAATGTTGGTCAGGACACCGGGGAGAACTCCCCCTGCTCTTCTTCAAATAGTGCCATGGGATCTTTTACATCCACCTGCAAGGGCAGACGGGGCCTCGGTTAAATGTTTCATCCGAAAGACGGCACCTCCGACAGTGCAGCACTCCCTCCGCACTGCACTGGAGTGTCAGCCTGGATTATGTGCCCCTGACTCAGAGGCGAGAGTGCTACCCATTAAGCCATGGCCGAATACAGTGACACAAGTAAACATTTAGTGAAGTTCCTCTATGGTAAATATACTGTCCACTGTAGAACTGAACTAAAGGTCCCAGGATTCAACCCCTGGTCAGTTTTCAGCTGGGGTGGCAATGGGGACACTATAATTGGCCCTCTGGGTTAGAGAGATGTAAAACAAAATGAACCAAGGTTTCCATTCAATCATTATATAGTTTATACAGTAATAGCGTGTCAGCTGTGGCTCAGTGGGTAGCACTCTCACCTCTGAGCCAGAAGGTCGTGGGTTCAAGTCCCACTCCAGAGACTTGAGCTCGAAAATCTAGGCTGACACTCCAGTGGAGTGCTGAGGGAGTGCTGCACTGTCGGAGGTGCCGTCTTTTGGATGAGACGTTAAACCGAGGCCCCGCCTGCTCTCTCAGGTGGACGTAAAAGATTCCATGGTGATATTTCGAAGAAAAGCAGGGGAGTTATCCCTGGTGTTCTGCCCAATATTTATCCCTCAATCAACACCACGAAAACAGAACAGATTATCTGGTCATTATCACATTGCTGTTTGTGGGAGCTTGCTGTGCGCAAAATTGGCTGCGCGTTTCCTACATTAGAACAGTGACTGCACTTCAAAAGGTATGTCATTGGCTGTAAATCACTTTGGGATGTCCTGAGATCGTGAAAGGCGCTATATAAACGCAGGTTTTTCTATCTTTCTTTGATCATATAAACTAAACGGCACAATTTTAAAGGGGGTGCAGGAATAGAGAGAACTGGGGGTTTGCATGCAAAAATATTTGAAGGTGGCAGGATACGTTGATAATACTGTTTAAAAAAAGCATACAGGATCCTTGGCTTTATAAAGCAGAGGCACAGAGTACAAGAGCAAGGAAGTTATGCTAAACCTTTATAAATCACTGGTTAGGCCTCAGCTGGAAATTCGGGTCTCCGCGGGTGAGTACGCGCTGGGTACTCACCCATAGACCCAACGAAAGTGCCGGTTTCGCGCATGCGCTGGAAACCGGAACTTCCGTTCCCCTGAATGAAGGGTTCCCCTGAATGAAGGGGTTCAGAGGTCGAACGTGTGCGCCGGAGAGGCAGCGCGCACGCAGCGAACTTCGTTTTTTTTTTCAGGTTTCTCCGTGAGGGTAAGTACGGAGAAGCTGCGTGGGAAAAAAGGAGGCGCAAGGCCTGCTTTTAACAAGCTAAGTGGTGAATTAAGTACAATTTAAACATTTTTTCAAGAGGTTTATCCTTTTTACATACTTTAAAGAAAGGTAAGTTTATTTTTAGCACCGTTAAAAAGTGTAATTAATTTTTTCAAAAATTTAAATTTTTGTTTAAAGTAGTTAATTTATGTCATTTATAGTTATTTTAAAAATGTGATGTTTTTTTTTATTTATTTGAAGTTTTAGTGAGGTTTGGGGCCGATCTCTATTCATAGATTTGACAGGTCTTCCTGTCAAAATCTATGAATGAAGATTCCCTGCTCCGATTGGCTCTCCATGGCCCACGTGATCCCAGGGGACGCTTCGAACTAACTGCGCCCCTGGGATACGCGAGCACTGCGCGCCGGCAGCTGCAGGAGGCCCAGGAGCCGAAGTCCACGCGGGCCCGAAGCACAACGGCAGGCGCGCTAGGTAAGTACGCGCGCGATCCTTGCAACCGCGGGAAGCCGGAGAGCTGAATTTCTGGCCCAATGTGTCCAGTTCTGGGCACCACACTTTAGGATGGATGTCAAGGCATTAGAGAGGGTGCAGAGGCGACTTACTAGAACCAGGGATGAGGGACTTCAATTATGTGGAGACGAGAGAAGCTGGAATTGTTCTCCTCAGAGCAGAGAAGGTTAAAGAGAGATTTAACAGTGGTGTTCAAAATTATGAAGGTTTTTAATAGAGTAAATAAGGAGAAACTGTTTCCAGTGGCAGGAGGGTCGGTAACCAGAGGACACAGATAATGTAATTGAACCAGAGGGGAGATGAAGAGAATATTTTTTACACAGTGAGTTGGAATGCATTTCCCAAAGGAAGCAAATTCAATGGTAACTTTCAAAAGGGAATTGGATAAATACTTGAAGGGGAGAAAATTGCAGGGCTATGGGGAAAGAGCAGGGGGGAGTGGGACTAACTGGATAGCTCTCTCAAAGAGCCAGCACAGGCACGATGGGCCAAATGGCCTCTTTCTGTGCGTGTGTGTGTGTGTGTGTGGATGTCGGGTAAGGAAAGGTCAGGCTCAGCTATAGTGACCTCTACCCCTGATGGAGCAGCCCGTCAACATCACTGTCTAGTCTCCCACCTGACGAATGCCCAATGGGCAAGTTATCGGAGAGTCGCTGGTACCCAGGCAAGACTGAGCTCTTTCAGGAAGAGAGCAAATAAAGCTCGGGGAAAATGGCCAAATTTAAAGAAATATAAAACAATAATTACCTTATCGTATTGATGAGTTATGTATCGATGTTTATCTTTGGTTTTCAGTGAGTTTGAGGAGACCTGTTTAGAGAGGCCTCTGTCGGTCTGGAAGTAAAAGGTTCACCTTTAGGAGTTTAACCAATGTCATCCTTATATACCTGCTCCAAGAATGCTCTATTCCACCTAATGGAGATTTTGGCCCTTCCCCTCCCTTTTCAATTGCCTCAGCCTTCACCCCTCCTGGCCTCAGTGGCTGCTTCTCTCTCCTTCCATTTCTCGGGATATATTCATGCTCACACGTCAAGGGATGGGAGCTCTGCAGATTGGGCCAATTGTCCACAAGTCAAATACAGCTAGACACCACTGAAACAGGGTAAAATTCTCACCATGTAAGATCACTCCCTAACCGGCCTAACCCTTCCATTTACTAAACTGAACTTTGTGAAGAAGTTAACTCTGATTCAGTCAAACACATGGGTTAGCTTATGACCTGCAAACCCCTTACCTTCCTCAGTCTTCCCTTCCTACTAAAACCTACAGGTCTTAGAAACACAAGCTTGGCATCAACACATCATTGATGTTACCAGGACTGGAGAATTTTAGCTATGAGGAAAGATTGGATAGGCTGGGGTTGTTTTGTTTGGAACAGAGGAGGCTGAGGGGAGACTTAATTGAGGTGTATAAAATTATGAGGGGCCTCGATAGAGTGGATAGGAAGGACCTATTTCCCTTAGCAGAGAGGTCAATAACCAGGGGGCATAGATTTAAAGTAATTGGTAGAAGGATTAGAGGGGAGTTGAACAGAACATTTTTTCACCCAGAGGGATGGAACTCACTGCCTGAAAGGGTGGTAGAGGTAGAAACCCTCATCACATTTAAAAAGTACTTGGATATGCTCTTGAAGTGCCGGAACCTACAGACCAAGAGCTGGAAAGTGGGATTAGGCTGGGATTGCTCTTTTTCGGCCGGCACAGACACGATGGGCCGAATGGCCTCCTTCTATGCCGTAAATTTCTATTTCACTACTTACTGATTCACCTCATCTTTTCTCCTACTCTCTTATCTTTGGTGGTGTCCTTTGGATTGGGAAATTGCAAATGTCGCTCCTACATTTAAGAAGGGAGGGAGGGAGAAACCAGCAAACTACAGACCTGTCAGTTGCATTTTTTGAGGCGGTGACTAGCATAGTGGATAGGAGAGTGTCTATGCATGTTATGTGTATGGACATCCAGAAGGCATTTGATAAGGTTCTGTATAAGAGATTATTAGCACAAATGAGAGTGCACGGAATTGGAGCTAAGATTGCGGCATGGGTCGGTAATTGGTTGGGAGGTAGTAGACAGAGAATATGGATCAAGGTTTTGTTCTCTGATTGGTGGGATGTGACAAGTGCTGTTCCCCAGGGATCTGTTCTGGGGGCTCAGCTTTTCACCACATATATTAATGACTTGGATGAAGGAATAAAGAGTTGAATATCCAAGTTTTGGCTGGGGCAGAGATCACCTCCTACAAAGGGTAGGTACTGCATAGAATTATCAGGGCCAATTTTGATCGTCTGAGGGGAATTGGAGAGGACTTTCCCAGATTTTTTCCCCCCAAATTGGCCTGGGTTTTTAAATCTGGTTTCTCGCCTCTCCGAGGAGCACAGATGGTTTGGGTGGGGTGGAGAGTCAATAAATTGTGAAGCACAAGGTATCACTATTGTGTGGGACAGGCTCGATGGACCAGAGGGTCTTCTCCTGTCCGTCACTGTTCATGTGTTGGTATATAACGGCCACATTACTTCCCTCCTCCTTGTTCGCTTCCTGTTCCAGTTGCTATTGCCTAGTCAAGAGGTAGGCAAGCCCAAGTGGGTCACTGCTCAGTCTTTGCTGTTTGGAGGGTGTGACTCTTGCTTTATTTAAGGTACTTTTCTCCTTATTCCCTTCTTAAGCTCCCCACAACATGAACTATCCACGTACAAGAAGGCAGCTCCCCCTTGCTGGATTTGGAGTAGGATCAGTGGGGTCTCGCAGCAGAACTGGATGAGGCCTGCTCCTAGGCCTTGCCTAATCCTGCTCTAAAAGCAGCAAGGAGGAGGTGGGCAGCATACAATGCGAGACTCCCCCTGACCTGATGTTAACATTACATCGCGGTGCCGATGACATCATCGGGCCACGACTTTCGCATCTTAAGTAGGCCCCACCTGACTTCAGCGGGAGTCTCGTCCTCGGCCTAAATCGCCCCCGTTAATATTACGGTGGGCGGGAATTGGGCAGATTGAACGTTGCATTTCAAATTTCAAGATTTTAACCCCTCGCCGGACCCTTCCCTGCCCGTCGCCAGGGGTGGGGGGGACGGGGGGGGGAAAGAGGTTAAAATCGAGGCTTCACCGTCTAGGCTCCAGGTACTGAAAGCCACCTGGAATCCATGGGACGGTATCTGAGCAGGAGCCAGAGCCTTCTGGAGAGGGAAAAAAATTGGAGGGGAAAAAAAAAAATCAAATTTTTAACACAAAAAAAATACTCCTATTGTGGAAAGTTAACTCACAACCTAGTTGCTGGGTAACAGAGTGACCTGAGGGGGTGGACCTTCTTTTATTTTGCAGAATTTATGTAGAAATTACAAGAGAGAAACAGGCTGTTTGGTGTTTATCCTCCACGTGAGCAGTAGTATCATGGAATGATACAGCACAGAAGGAGGCCATTCGGCCCATCGTGCCTGTGCCGGCTCTTTGGTAGTAGTCCGAACTCTAATCCTATTCTCAGATCCTTTTATCCCCTTTTCTTTCAAGCACCTATCCAACAAGGTCTCTGCTTCAATCACTGGCTTTAATTAACAATGATGCGGAGATGCCGGTGTTGGACTGGGGTGGACAAAAGTGAGAAGTCGCACAACACCAGGTTATAGTCCAACAGCTTTATCTGAAATCACAAGCTTTCGGAGTGCTGCTCCTTCGTCAGGTGAAGTGAAGAAATACATATGGGCATAGCATATATAGTCAGAGAACACTGCCAGACGACTACAGTTAATAGGCAGTTAGAAAGATTAACTGTAGTCGTCTGGCAGTGTTCTCTGACTATATATGCTGTGCCGATATGTATTTCTTCACTTCACCTGACGAAGGAGCAGCGCTCCGAAAGCTTGTGATTTCAAATAAAGCTGTTGGACTATAACCTGGTGTTGTGCGACTTCTCACTTTTGTCCACCCCAGTCCAACACCGGCATCTCCGCATCATTGTGCTGAAGTTTGATCATTATCTTGGGCACCGCTAAACTAAAACAAACGGCAAACTGTTCCCACTGGCATTAGTCTTCTGCAGCACAGAACCACCACCTCACCCAGGCAAATCTTCTATTTCTACTCAGTATGGTCTCCAAGTCATCAGATGATGTAGGAAGTGGAGATAAATCCTAGGATTGTGAGTTGGGGAATCCACTTGCAGGGGAGCCATGGAGGGAGGCACTGAGGCCGACAGTCACAGCCTCCACCCGAAGGAGGTCGAGCGAGAGCCAACTCACAGTTCTTTACTGCACATACCTCATTGGAACAGGAGGAGGCCATTCACCCCCTCGAGCCTGTTCCGCCATTCAGTTAGATCATGGCTGAGCTGTATCTTAACTCCATCTACCCGCCTTGGTTCCGTAACCCTTAATACCCTTGCCTAACAAGGATCTATCAAACTTACTTTTTGAAATTTTCAATGGCTCTCCAGCCTCAACAGCTTTTTGGGGGAGAGAGTTCCAGATTTCCACTACCCTTTGTGTGAAGAAGTGCTTCCTGACCTCACCCCTGAATGATGTGGAGATGCCGGTGTTGGACTGGGGTGGACAAAAGTGAGAAGTCGCACAACACCAGGTTATAGTCCAACAGCTTTATTTGAAATCACAAGCTTTCGGAGCGCTGCTCCTTCGTCAGGTGAAGTGAAGAGATGCATATAGGCACAGCATATATAGTCAGAGAACACTGCCAGATGATTACAGTTAATCTTTCCAACTGCCCTTTATCACACCTCGGCAGAGAGATAATCACGGCAATCAAAGGTGTGGATGGTGTCTGGCAGTGTTCTCTGACTATATATGCTGTGCCTATATGCATCTCTTCACTTCACCTGACGAAGGAGCAGCGCTCTGAAAGCTTGTGATTTCAAATAAAGCTGTTGGACTATAACCTGGTGTTGTGCGACTTCTCACATTTGTTCATCCCTGAATGGCCTGGCTCTAATTTTAAGATTATGCCGCCTTGTTCTGGACTCCCCCCAACCAGAGGAAATAGTTTCTCTCTATCTACCCTATCAACACTTATAATCATCTTAAATATCTCAATTAGATCAACCCTTAATCTTCTAAACTCGAGGGAATACAAGCCTAGACTATGCAACCTGTCCTCGTAATTTAACCCTTTTAACCCTGGTGAAATTCTACCCAACCCTTTCAGCCAAGGATAGGTGGCAGATTCTTCACTCAATGGCATGTTGCAGCACACTTTCTGGTGCTAACCCAGCCTCCACCTCTTCTAGATGAAGGTCATGGAGGCCACCAAAACCACAACTGCCTTAACCATCCCTCTAAACTAAGGTTGACAACCCTCCAAGAATGTCCTGGAGTCTCCAGGAACTGAAGATTAATCTCCTGGACATGGCTGCAAGCAACACCCGGGAGAAAAATCATAGGCTTTCAGAAAAAAAATGTTTGAAGAATTTAGATTATTAATTATATAAATATTGGAGGTGGTTAGAAAGGCTGTTTAACTGACAGTCAAGAATCATCCAATCAGGTCACCGAAGAGCTGGTTCACTTTCCAATTGGCCATGGGAAGGCGGGGCCCCGAGGATTGACATGGCGATTGACCAATGGTGGAAGCGTGGGGGCGGGGCGGTTTGAGGAGAGCGATCATGTGATGAAATCTCCTGGAATACGCCCAACCAGAGTTGGCAACCCGACTCCAAACCCAACCCTATGGTTAGATGCTGGGTGCTGGCTCTCAATTCCTCACCGCCAAATAGTCACTTCACCAGCAGCCCCTTTGAACATTTAGCAGCTGAGTAGATTTAAGCAGTCGTCCTGTGAGGCTGACAGGAGCCCTGTGTGAAAGGAATGGCACACCCTTGATCCATCACTAATTTGAGAGAGAGATGGGCACTCCTCATGGCAGGCCTCTCATTACAAGTTGGCCATGGGTAACTTTCACCTTTTTAAACTTGGTCTGAGGGATAATCTTGTTCCAAAAGTGGATGCCAGTCATCCAGGATCCGGAAGCCAAGTGTGGCACAGGTATGGAGCAAAAATATCTCGTATGTATCTCCCAATCTCTGTAACCTCGTCCGCTCCTACAACCCTCTGAGATCTCTCTGCGCTCCTCCAATGCTGGCCTCCTGTGCATCCCCGATTTTCATCGCTCCACCATTGGCATCTGCGCCTTCAGCTGCCCTAGGCCCCAAGCTCTGGGATTCCCTCCCTAATCCTCTCTACCTCTCTCTCTCCCCCTTTAAGACGCTCCTTAAAACCTACCTCTTGGACCAAGCCTGTCCTAATATCTCCTTCTGTGGCTCAATGTCAAATTTTGTCTGATAACGCTCATGTGAAGCGCCTTGGAACTTCTTACGACATTAAAAGCGCTATATAAATGCAAGTTGTTGTTGTTGTTACACTGACAGTGTACACTAAAATCAGTCTTAAAGTAGACACCCCCCCGCCGCACCACACCAGTGTTTATTCCCCAGACACCATTGAATATCCTGAAGCAAGCCCAAGGCACTTAAAGCGTAATGCAATACAGAAATAGAATAGACAATAATATACGCCATTTACCCTATCATAATTAGTGGTTGAGGGCGCATCTCGGCCTTTGCTTTTCAACAAGGTGGAAAAAGGCTGCTGAGAGATTTCTCGGTCAGGTCTGGAAGGGAACATTGCACATCATGAATCCTAAAAATACCCACGAGCAATTTCCGCGCAAATTCTCCCGACCGGCCGCCATAAACTCAGCGGAACCCGCATCGACACTGCCCTCGATTTTAACCCCCACCCGACGGCAGGAAAGGGTCAGGGGAGGGGTTGCATTCTTGAAATTCAAAAATCCCGCCACCAACTCGCCCCCATTTCCGCCCGTTGTAATATCAACGCTGGTGATTCAGGCCCAGGACGACGCACCCGCTGAAGTCAGGCATAAGATGCAACGTAATATTAACGTCCAGTCAGAGGGAGTCCCACGCTGTCTGAGGCCAGACAGCGGAAGAACGGCGAGAGGAGCCAATCGGCCAGAAGAGGCCCAGATCAGTTTCAAAACTGTTCTTCTCAACGAACACCTTGTGGGCTGGTGTACCCCCTACCCCACCACCAAACCCCTACCCTCCCCAGGCCCTGCAAGGACACCTTGGGCCTCCTCAGCCCCTACCTCCGCCCCAATATCAAATGAACACCCTTGATCCCCGGTATATGGCAGGAAATCCTCAATCTCCAATAGCCCTGGATTGGCTTCTCCCACTGAAACAACAGCGGACTGCTGCGGCCAAATCCCTGTCAGATATCGGGCGGGACTCCGGGAAATTTGATTTCAATGAGGCCCTACTGGGCCTCCAAGTTCCCGAACTCTCCGGGTGTGCCGCCAGTTCGGGTCCCCACCAGCAGCCACCTCCGCCCCCACCCTGCTCTGCCACGGAAAAAAAAAACAGGGCCACTGATTCTCCAGAGTTTGGGCGGGAGGTCAGGAATCGTCAGTGGAAATCTGGCCTCACTGACTGCTGCTGCGATAGAATCCCTCACATGCTGGTCCTCCTCCAGGAGCTACTCTTCCTCTGTGAGGGGGACAGCTGCTGACACCTGAAAACTGAATTTATGCAGAATGTTGCACCTTGGGAGGAATCACGTATCTGTTCTCCCACTGCCTCAACCTAACATTCCGGGGAGGGGGGGCGGCGCGGTGCTGGATAGGAGGCCGGGAAGGAGATGGGGCGACCTCGTTCTTTAAATGTGACACACACCCCCATTAATACAGTCGCAATCACCCACACCCACATTAATACAGTCACAATGTCCCACACCCCCATTAATACCGTCAAAATGACCCACACCCCCATTAATACAGTCACAATGTCCCACACCCACAATAATAGTCACAATGAACCACACACCCAATAGTAGTCACAATGACCCACATCCCCAATAATAGTCACAATGACCCACACCCCCAATAATAGTCACAATGACCCACATCCCCAATAATAGTCACAATGTCCCACACCCCCAATAATAGTCACAATGACCCACACCCCCAATAATAGTCACAATGTCCCACACCCCCAATAATAGTCACAATGTCCCACACCCCCAATAATAGTCACAATGACCCACACCCCCAATAATAGTCACAATGTCCCTCACCCCCAATAATAGTCACAATGTCCCACACCCCCAATAATAGTCACAATGTCCCACACCCCCAATAATAGTCACAATGACCCACACCCCCAATAATAGTCACAATGTCCCACACCCCCAATAATAGGCACAATGTCCCACATCCCCAATAATAGTCACAATGTCCCACACCCCCAATAATAGTCACAATGTCCCACACCCCCAATAATACTCACAATGACACACACCCCCAATAATAGTCACAATGTCCCACACCCCCAATAATAGTCACAATGACCCACACCCCCAATAATAGTCACAATGACCCACACCCCCAATAATAGTCACAATGTCACACACCCCCAATAATAGTCACAATGTCCCACACCCCCAATAATAGTCAGAATGACCCACACACCCAATAATAGTCACAATGACCCACACAACCAATAATAGTCACAATGACCCACACCCCCAATAATAGTCACAATGACCCACACAACCAATAATAGTCACAATGTCCCACACCCCCAATAATACTCACAATGACACACACCCCCAATAATAGTCACAATGACCCACACAACCAATAATAGTCACAATGTCCCACACCCCCAATAATACTCACAATGTCCCACACCCCCAATAATACTCACAATGACACACCCCCCCAATAATAGTCACAATGTCCCACACCCCCAATAATAGTCACAATGTCCCAAACTCTCAATAAAAGTCACAATGTCCCACACCCCCAATAATAGTCACAATGTCCCACACCCCCAATAATAGTCACAATGTCCCAAACTCTCAATAAAAGTCACAATGTCACACACCCCCAATAATAGTCACAATGACCCACACCCCCAATAATAGTCACAATGACCCACACCCCCAATAATATTCACAATGTCGCACAGCCCCAATAATAGTCACAATGTCCCACACCCCCAATAATAGTCACAATGTCCCACATCCCCAATAATAGTCACAATGTCCCACACCCCCAATAATAGTCACAATGACCCACACAACCAATAATAGTCACAATGTCCCACACCCCCAATAATACTCACAATGACACACACCCCCAATAATAGTCACAATGACCCACACAACCAATAATAGTCACAATGACCCACACCCCCAATAATAGACACAATGTCCCACACCCCCAATAATAGTCACAATGTCCCACACCCCCAATAATAGTCACAATGACCCACACCCCCAATAATAGACACAATGTCCCACACCCCCAATAATAGTCACAATGTCCCACACCCCCAATAATAGTCACAATGTCCCAAACCCCCAATAATAGTCACAATGTCCCACACCCCCAATAATAGTCACAATGTCCCACACCCCCAATAATAGTCACAATGTCCCAAACCCCCAATAATAGTCACAATGTCCCACACCCCCAATAATAGTCACAATGACCCACACCCCCAATAATAGTCACAATGTCGCACAGCCCCAATAATAGTCACAATGACCCACACCCCCAATAATAGTCACAATGTCCCAAACCCCCAATAATAGTCACAATGTCCCACACCCCCAATAATAGTCACAAT
Organism: Squalus acanthias; assembly: GCA_030390025.1. Taxonomy (NCBI): domain Eukaryota; kingdom Metazoa; phylum Chordata; class Chondrichthyes; order Squaliformes; family Squalidae; genus Squalus; species Squalus acanthias. Next base: position 20,407,462 of record CM059450.1, read on the forward strand.
GTCACACACCCCCAATAATAGTCACAATGACCCACACCCCCAATAATAGTAACAATGTCCCACACCCCCAATAATAGTCACAATGAGCCACATCCCCAATAATAGTCACAATGACACACACCCCCAATAATAGTCACAATGTCCCACACCCCCAATAATAGTCACAATGACACACACCCGCAATAATAGTCACAATGTCGCACAGCCCCAATAATAGCGACAATGACCCACATAAGAACATAAGAACATAAGAAATAGGAGCAGGAGTAGGCCAATCGGCCCCTCGAGCCTGCTCCGCCATTCAATAAGATCATGGCTGATCTGATCCTAACCGCCAATCTACTATCTATCACAGAACCATCTCCTGCATCTAACAGAATTGCACACACGAAATAGGAGCAGAATCAGGCTACACAGTCCCTGGGCCCGCTCCACTACCCACAGGGCCATGACCGATCCGAACCTAGACTCATGTCCAAATTCCTGCCCGCTCCCCGTAACCCTTAATGCCCTTTACTTCTAGGAAACTGTCTATTTCTGTTTTAAATTTAATTAATGTTGTAGCTTCTACAGCTTTTTGTGGCAGCATATTCCATGGACCTACCACCCTCTGAGTGAAGTAGTTCCTCCTCATCTCAGTTTTGAAAGAGCAGCCCCTTATTCTAAGACTATGTCCCCTAGTTCTCGTCTCACCCGTCATCGGGAACATCCTCCCCGCATCCACCCGATCCAACCCCTTCACAATCTTATATGTTTCAATAAGATCGCCTCTCATTCTTCTGAACTCCAATGAGTAGAGTCCCAATCTACCCAACCTCTCCTCATATGACCACCCCCTCATCCCCGGGATTAACCGAGTGAACCTTTTTTGCACTGCCTCGAGAGCAAGGATGTCTTTCCTTAAGTAAGGACACCAAAACTGTATGCAGTATTCCAGGTGCGGTCTCACCAATACCTTGTACAACTGAAGCAATACCTCCCTATTTTTATATTCTATCCCCCTAGCAATGAAAGCCAACATTCCATTTGCCTTCTTAATCACTTGCTGCACCTGCATACTAACCTTTTGAGTTTCGTGCACCAGGACCCCCAGATCCCTTTGCACTTCAGTACTCTCCAGTTTCTTGCCATTAAGATAATAAATTGCTCTAGGATTTTTCCTGCCAAAGTGCATCACCTCACACTTTCCAGTGTTGTATTCCATCTGCCAAATCTCTGCCCACTTACTTAGCCTGTCTATGTCCCCTTGCAGGTTTTTTATGTCCTCCTCATTCACTACTTTCCCTCCCATCTTTGTATCATCTGCAAATTTTGATATGTTACACTTGGTCCCTTCCTCCAAATCGTTAATATAGATTGTGAAGAGTTGGGGACCCAGCACTGACCCCTGTGGAACACCACTAGTTACTGATTGCCAGTCTGAGAATGAACCATTTATCCCAACTCTTTGCTTTCTGTTAGATAGCCAATCCTCTATCCATGCCAGAATATTACCCCCAATTCCGTGATTTTTTACCTTAAGCAATAATCTTTTGTGTGGCACCTTGTCAAATGCCTTTTGGAAGTCTAAATACACTACGTCCACTGGTTCCCCTTTATCCACTCTATATGTTACTTCCTCAAAGAACTCCAGCAAATTTGTCAAACATGACTTCCCCTTCGTAAAACCATGCTGACTTTGTCCTATTAAATTATGATTATCCAAATGTCCTGTTACTGTTTCCTTAATAATGGACTCCAAAATTTTACCTACCACAGATGTTAGGCTAACCGGTCTATAGTTACCAGCCTTCTGTCTACTGCCCTTTTTAAATAAGGGTGTTACATTAGCAGTTTTCCAGTCTGCCGGGACCTTAGCGGAATCCAGGGAGTTTTGAAAAATTATTACCAATGCATCTACAATCCCTACCGCCACTTCCTTCAAGACTCTAGGATGTAAGCCATCAGGTCCAGGTGATTTATCCGCCTTGAGTCCCATTATTTTACCGAGTACCACTTCCTTAGTGATTTTGATCGTGTTTAGCTCCTCTCCCCCTATAGCCCCCTGTTTGTCCAGTGTTGGGATATTCTTAGTGTCCTCTACTGTAAAGACTGATACAAAATATTCATTCAGTGTTTTTGCCATCTCCATATTTCCCACCATTAATTTCCCGGTCTCATCCTCTAAGGGACCAACATTTACTTTAGCCACCCTTTTTCTTTTTATATAACTATAAAAACTCTTACTATCTGTTTTTATATTTTTTGCTAATTTACTTTCATAATCTATCTTCCCTTTCTTAATCAATCTTTTTGTTATTTTTTGCTGCCTTTTAAAGTTTTCCCAATCCTCTGTCCTCCCACTAGATTTCGCTACCTTATATGCCCTTGTTTTTAGTCGAATACTATCCTTAATTTCTTTACTTAGCCACGGATGACTGTCCTTTCTTTTACACCCTTTTCTTTTCAGTGGAATATATTTTTTTTGGAAGTTGTAAAATAACTCCTTGAATGTACACCACTGATCATGTGTCGTCTTACCCTTTAATCTATTTTCCCAATCCACTCTACTCAATTCCGCTCGCATACCTTCATAGTCTCCTTTATTCAAGCTTAGCACGCTTGTTTGAGATCCAACCTTCTCACCCTCTAATTGAATATGGAATTCAACCATGTTATGGTCACTCATTCCAAGGGGATCCTTTACTAGGACATTTTTAATTAATCCTGTCTCGTTACACAGGACCAGATCTAAGGTTGCTTGCCCCCTGGTCGGTTCAGTTACATACTGCTCAAGAAACCCATCCCTAATACACTCAATGAACTCATCCTCAAGGCAGCCCTGCCCCATTTGATTTGTCCAATTAATATGATAGTTAAAATCCCCCATAATTATAGATGTTCCCTTATTACATGCCTCAACTATTTCCTGATTGATACTCCGTCCAATAGAGTTGCAACTGTTCGGAGGCCTATAGACTACGCCCACTAATGTTTTTTTCCCCTTATTATTCCTTATCTCCACCCAAACTGTTTCATTATCATGATTTTTTGACCCAATATCATTACTCTGTATTACAGTGATTCCTTCCTTTATTAACATAGCCACCCCACCTCCCCTTCCTTCCTGCCTGTCCTTCCTGATCGTTAAATAACCTGGTATGTTTAATTCCCAGGCATTGTCACCCTGCAGCCATGTTTCTGTAATGGCCACAATATCATAACCATATGTAGTTATTTGTGCCATTAACTCATCTATTTTGTTACGAATGCTACGTGCATTCAGATAGAGAACTTTCAAATATGCTTTGTGGCACTTAGTTCCTGCTTTTTCACTTTTTACCAGTTTACCTTTTACTCCACACACTCTGTCCCTTCCTGCCACGCTCTGATTTGTGATTCCCCTACTGCTACCTATGTCTATGACCCTCTCTGTTGTCATTTTTATTTTTTGCTCTCTTGAAACCTCCCCCCCACTAATTAGTTTAAAGCCCTCTCCACAGCCCTAGTTATTCGATTCGCCAGGACACTAGTCCCAGCACTGGCCAAGTGAAGTCCGTCCCAACGGAACAGCTCTCTCCTGCCCCAGTACTGGTGCCAGTGTCCCAAGAAGCAAAACCCATTTTTCCCACACCAGTCTTTGAGCCACGCATTCAACTCCCTGATTTTATTTACCCTAGCCAAATTTGCTCGTGGCTCAGGTAGTAATCCAGAGATTATTACCCTCGAGGTTCTGCTTTTTAATTTGGCCCCTAGCTGCTCAAACTCCCTCAGCAGAACCTCTTTCCTTGTCCTATCTATGTCATTGGTACCAACATGGACCACGACAACTGGATCCTCCCCCCTCCCACTCCAAGTTTCTCTCCAGCCC